>PVIA01007154.1:0-87168 GCA_004024845.1 Tonatia bakeri | reverse complement strand
ATTGGAATCTTAATTTAATCAAAACATTTTAGTTTTTTTAAAAAGTATCTCTATAGAGGTGTTCAGAATAGAATCTAAATAAAGTTATATTAGCAATGTTTAAGGAATAGAATCACTATACTCTGATCTCTGAAACCCACCAGAAATTTTAATTTTTAATTTAAAAAAATTTCCATCAATATTTCTACACCTTAGGGGAGAAACACATCATTAAACACATCATTAAGCAGTATAGCAAAATATTATTTTCTCTAAGAAATAAATGGTCTAATTTTTCCAAAACTTTAAATACATTATGTATTAGAGTTTGGGAAAATTCTAAATACAAGAAATAACACAAGAATTAAATTAATTAAGAAAGCAAATATTACTTTAAATATAGTGCTTAGTAAAACACTATTTATAACTTTTGTATACACATATATCAATGAAAACTGAAATATTCTTGATGATTATTTTAATGTTAATGGAAAGGAGCTTATGCAATTAATATACTCAGGCAAAGCCACGTTGGCTTTTAAAATTTGTTATATTCAACTTTTCATAATAAAATTTCACTTTGGAACTTTATAAATTATAAATAATTGAGTAAAATAATGAAAATCTAACAAGTCACTAAGTCTAACACAGTAAGTAGAACAATGTCCTGGTGATCAAAATACTTATTATTAAAATGTCCAGTTTATATAAGGTCTGATCAAGTTGTGTAACACTCTATGTCTGAGCTGTGCCTAACATACAATTTTGGAATCTAGCATGCTTATGAAGAGGATCCAATAAAAAGGAAAAACTCATGATGCAGGATATGAAAGGGAAAATTATAAGAATTGGTATTCTTAAATAAGTTGTGATAGAATTCCAATTCAAATGGAGGGTTTGATGATGAATTGAATGGTGAAAACATTGCAATAGAAGAAAAGGCATATTCATGCATGTGGATACATATAGTGGAAGTGAACTTTGAGGTTCTGAATTATATTTGTTATTTTTGATAAACAAGCCAGATGATGATAGTGTATGATAATTTTTGTGAATTATACTATAGGATTTGACATGGGGCTTAAGTGAAAAGCTGAAATTGGGGTAAAAGTGTCAAGAAAATGGTAAAACAGGAATGGCTGAAGTATTGATATCCTATTATCTGTCAACAACCAAATTTATATTGTCACCCTCATAAATTTGATAAAACATAGAAAAAGATGAGGAAACCCAAAAATATATATAGAAGCATACTAATTTCTCAAATCATGCTTATGCTATGAAGAGGTCAATAAAATAGTTTAAAAGTTAAAATAACCAAACTTACAGTACAATCTGAGAGAGACCTGTGTGATGTCTTTAAACGCATTGATAGGTGAGAAGTAAATGGGCATAAATTACCCCAGGGAGATTTGTCATAATAAAGCCCTTTAAATTTATTATACTTTTTGATTCACCTAAATTATATAGAAACAAATATTATATTCGTTAACATTTAACTTTTGCTAAATAAAATTATCATATAAAAACAGGGGGATATGTAGTTGTTGGAGTCTAACATGGTTTCATTTAGGGGTTTTTGTGTTTTTTTTGGATTTAATCTTTATTGTATTTTTTTTGTCACCATTTAGTCCCCTTATAACCCTCTTTCCCCAATAATAACCACACTGTTGTCCATGTCCATGAGTCCTTTTCTTTTGTGCTCAATCCCTTTGAGGCAGGAGATAGGCAGGAAGGACACTCCAGAGGCCCCGCAGGGCTAAGATAAAAGACATCCATACATGACGAAGACCCCCTAAGACCGGTTGTTCCTATTTTCTGGAATAACTCTGAATATGGTGGCTCAAAGAATGCAACTGCACTCTACCCCTGATTCATTATAATAGCATTATAATGAATTAACATTGTGGGACTCCCTTCTCCAGTAGCCAGTCAAGAAAATCATGGGAAACCACACATGCACAGTAGCTTTGAAATGTAACTCCTTGTACATGCGCAATAGAAGCCCGCCAAAGACTAGCCAGGAAGCTTATACCCTATAAGAATGAAATCCCTCCTGCTCATGGCAGCAATCTCTGCTCAGAGTTGACCCACTCCCATATTCTGTGGAGTGTACTATCAGTAAATCTTCCCTCTTTCTTCATGCTATAAACTCTGTGTGTTCGGTTCAATTCTTTGTCTTCGATCACCAAGAACCTGGTTACCTGTACACACCCGTGACACCTTTACCCTTTAAGCGCCCCACCCCACTACCTAGAGAACATTATTCTAAATGAAATAAGCCAGTTATAGAAAGACAAACACTATATGATTTCACTCACATGTGGAATCTAATGAACAAACTGGACTAACAAGGAAAATGGAAACAGATTCATAGATGGAAAACAGGATGCCATTTAGATTTCTCATAGAAGAAAAGTATTTTCACACATGGACAAATGTGCTGGAATAATACATCTTTCTTCTCATTTGTGGGAGGTTGTGGTATTCATAAAAATATTTTTGTCAATTATAAAAGAGTTTCATTTCTAGAGGTGAAGGGAAAACTAGCAATCCCCAGTTTGCCAGAGTCAGTAGTTAATTTGCTTTTATTGACTTCCAAGGTTTCCTACTGAGAAATTTCCTGGATGGTGTTCTTAAAATTGTAGTAAATACTATATCTTCATATTTTGCCCTTTCCTCTGAAGTTAAAATATAACTTTCAATCTTTTCCTTGCAATTTATTAATTTGTTATATTTCTCATAAACTCAATGTTTGATTCAAAACTTCCAAATATCTAAATGTATTTTTTGTTAGTTTTCCCTGGTCTGAACTTACCTGGGACAAACTATATTTTATATATACAAACTATACATATATGAGAAATACTTAGACAATCTGTGCCCTGTTCCAATACTGAAATATTGAATTATAATAAATATTGGACTAAATTTCAAAATCTCATTTATAATATGTTAATTACTTAATTACAAGTATTATAATGCATTCTTATATAACAAAATACTGATTTTAGTTAGGTCCAGTAATATTACATTAATTTTCAAAATAAGTCTACATTATAATAAATAACTTCTTTAGTCACTCTATTTTACTGTTTCTTTATGGTTGACAATTCATCTGCTGCTGACAGTTCATTTCTCTAAGATCAACAGCTTATAGAAAAAAGAACATTATTCTCTCTGCATTATCAGGTACATAAGTAAGATGTCAAATGTAGCAAACACATCTCTACCCTTAATGTGCCTCTTAACATTTTGAATGCCAAGTCATATAAATATTCTTTGGATTATTACTTTAGTACCAAAGGTATCTCTATTAGATACTTAGCCTATGAACTCTATAGAAATATTATAGAAGCAGCTCATTTGGAAATCAGTAGATCTCTTGCTGTTATAGCAATATTCATAATATATAAAATATAAGGATGATATACAAAAAACAAGTTTAAATTTATTTTGATTCACTCATTTTGAACATTTCTGGAATTTATATGGACCTGATCAATTGATGGTAATTCACAAAAAATCCTGCTGAGCACAATCAAATAGTTGTTGGAATTCTTTTCTGTTAGCAAGTCTTTTTCTTAATTTCTCAATTTAAAAGTTTTTAAAATATGCAAAATAGAGAGATACACCCTATTCCAAACCCAAAATTCAGGTTATCAACATTATGTCACACTTGCTTAACAGCCTTCCTTTCTTTCTCCCTCCCCTGTTCCTTCCTTCCTTCCTCCCTTTCTTTCTCCCTTCCCTCCATTTCTTCCTTCTTTCATCTTCCTTTGCTCCTTCCTTGACTTATTTTAATTGCAAAATGGCTACATAATCTTCCCAACCCATTATGTACCCCATTTTGCAGTGTGATTTTGCAACTCAAGAGGTAGAGTCTGTTTGCCCACTCTTTCAATCTGCACTTGGTCAGTGACTTGCTTTTCCCAATGGAACATTAGCAAACATAACTCTGAGTCTTTTTTTTAATTAAAAATATATATATTGTATTTTTTCTATTAACATTTAATCCCCTTATACACCCTCCCCGACCTACAATCACCACACTATTACGCATGCCCATCAGTCCTTTTTCCTTTTTCCCAGCAGAGTCTTTAAAAGAACTTACATATTGGAATTAGCCTCCTTTTGCTGTGTTCAGAACTCTGAGACCACCATATGAAAAACTGTGCTAGACTGATGGGGGGTGAGAGATTAAATGTAGGAAAACCAAGACCAACAGCCTGCCAACTTCCAGAACAAGTGAAACCATCCAAGATCTTCCAGCCATCAGCTAAATTCCAACCAACTACAGATGTATCAGAAGACTCAGCAAACAAAGCTGAGTTGGCCCAGACGAGAATAGCACAGCTGACTTACAACATTGTGAGTAAAATCAATGAGTTGCTGCTTTCAGCTATTAAACTAATACTCTTCCTTTCTTCCTTCTTCATTTCTCTCCATTCTTTTGCCTTTACATTGTTTATTCTTCTGTTCTTTTCCTCTTCCTTTCATTATGTGCTGCTGTAATATATATATTTTTAAAATTTCTAATCATGTCATTTTTTTTCATAAGTGCTTCTATACATTCTTAATAAATAAGGGCATTTTAACAACCAGAATATAATAATCTCACTTAATATCACTAACAGTAATTCCCTAACAACTTATATGAAGTCAATCAATATTTAATGTTCTCCAATGGTCTCAAAATATATTTTACTGTTTTTTTGTTTTATTAATAAATTTATTATGAGATTGTATTTTCAATAATAACTTACTTTGGAAAATTAACCACTCTAGCTAGATCAGAACTCCAATGTCTTTTCAGTACTTTATTGCCTCTGAAATCTTTTTTCCTGTATAACTCGCCAGCAGCTGTTTTTTATTATTCCTTTTAGAGTCTGTTCTTATAAAAGTGCAAGTCAGAATTCAGGCAAACACTTGAGGGAAACCCTTAAGCATATCACCAGGGCCCTTTCTCTGCTGTTCTGGGGTTCCCTCTCTCTGTACCTTGCCTTACAAATTCTTGCCCACTTCGCAAAACAGTCCCTTTCCTTTAAGGCTCTACTTCCCTACATAGTAATTTGGAAACTCCACCCTGGGAGGCCAAAGCATGGAGTCTGGTCCGTGCTCAAGAATAGTGTTCTAGACTCTCTTCAAGGTTGTTTGTTGCTTTTTTATCGAATGTCTAGGTGAAAGGCCTTATGTGGTTTCCTGTGTTTATCAGGAGGCATATCCTCTCACCTGAAGCAGCTTGGACAAGCTGCGAGTTTCCACTAAGCCAGTTAGGGTGCTCCTGTGGTCACAGATGGCCAAGGCCCACAGCACTGTGCAGGTGCATACAGTTTGCACTAAATTTTGACCTATGAAAATATTTCCTTTAATTTTATGTGTCTAATGAGGAACTCATTAGTTGACAATAAATTAGTTTAGAAAGAGTCAGTGTGAGTTAAAATGTTTAATGTACATATATTAGAACTGTTTTTTTTTCTATTGTACAAGAGCCAGAATCGATATATTCCACCACAGGACATTAAGACAAATGAATGAATTACTATTCTGGGATTTTAACCATGAAAATGCAGGTAGTATATTTGTGGGGAAATTTTATACACAAAACCATAGACTGATAATTTTCACACTATGAAGTAGGGTAGTTTGATCTAGTTTACCTTTCAATTTTAATTTTATCACCAAAATTTTCTTAGTTAAATCGATATACTCAGGAAAAAGTGACATTGTGAAATAGTTTATAAAAGATCCATAGCTTAATCAGAAATATTAACTAGTTGTTAAATACATTTCTAACTTTTCTATTTTATTTATTAAAAATCCATTTCGATAGAGTTAATTCTCAATTATTCATAGACTCAATTATTCATAGTTTGAGAATAATAATAGAATGTTGAAAGATTTTAATTGATAGGTCAAATTCTGGGTGTTTAATTACTGTGTAAAAATGCATCTGGATTTTCATTTTTTTAAATGTACCTTTATGGTTAAACCTAATAATATTTGCTTCTTATAAGTGCAATGAACTAATGTCAGAATTAAACATTCTCATATGATGCAGGGGGGCCATCATAAAGTAAACTAATTTTCTTAATGTAATTATTCACATGTAAATTATACAAATATTTCAGATTTCCCAGGTAATATAGTAGTATGAATAATATTACATTGTATAGCTATTATGCCTCCCATTATGGGTTGAATTTTGTCCCCACAAAAATTTATACTTCACTTTAACCTTCTATATGCCTCAGAATATGACTATTTGTAGCTAGGACCTTAAAGATATAATTAAGTTAACATGAAGTCATTAGAGTGCACTCCAAACCAATCTGGTGTCCTTATGAAAAGAGGACAGAACATACAGAGAGACTTCAGGCCACATGTACTCAGAAGGATAAGAAGTAGCAAGACAGAGATTATCTGCAAATAATTGGAAGAGGCCTTAGAGGAAACCAGCATTGTCAGTAGCTTTATATGTGATATCTAGACTACAGAACTGTGAGAAAATAAATTTTTGTTGTTTAAGCCACCCAGTCTGTGCTATTTTGTTATAACAACCCTAGCAAAGTAATACATATCCTTATACAGTTATTGTGAGTATGAGGTTTTCTAGTAAAAAAAAATTATAATTTATGTAACAGAGAGATTATAATAGCTATAGATTAGGATGTATTGGAAATGAACATATGAAGACATTGAAGGAGAAAATACATCTGGAAACAGTATAATGGTTTATGAGTTTATAAGGGCTTTTTGTTATACAAAATACAAATCTTTTGCACCCCATCCTTAGGTATGTCCATGTAAGTTAACAAGTATTGCCCTTTAGTTTTCAGGAGCCTACATACTGAGTATAATATTTGTCTCATGCATTCAGTTGCTCTAGTGTGGCTTCCAAAGAGCAACAAAAGGCTTTATTTTATAGACGTTTATTTTGTTCAAGAAAAGTTGAACAAAAAGATCAAAAGCATTAATAATGGGAAAAGCCTAAATAATAAAAATTAACATTGCATAATATTTTCTAGCATTGAATCACAAAGTGTTTTAAATAAAAACTATTTCTTCCATGATTTTTGGCCACTTTTTAAATAAGGTATATATTTCTTACTACTGAGCTTCCACATCATTTAAAAAACATTCTGCATACAAATCATTTGTTAGATACATCATTTGTAGATATGTCCCATATGTATCTTATTTAAAAATAAATCCAACAATGTCTTTCACATAACAAATTTAAGAAATTTTTATGAAGTGCAATTTATCATTATTAAATAGTTTGCTTTTAGTATCATGTCCAAGAACTTTTGCCTAACTCCAAGGCAGGAAGGTGTTATGAGTGAAATAAGCCAGTTTCAAAAGGTTACTTGTGAAATAATTCCACTGATATGACATTCTCAAAAAGTTGAAAATATAATGATGAAGAAAAGCTAAGTGGTTGCCAGAGGTGGGGAATGGTGTGACAACGAGAAGGTGACATGAGGCATTTCCTGGGCTGATGAAACTGTTACACATTCTCTTGATGCTGGTTAAGACTCAGGCAACTGAGATTGGACCCAAAATGTCAATTTCATAGTATGTTAAATGAAAACACAAAAATACACAAATGAAAACAAAACAAAAAATTTTACTAAAATATATGAACAACAATAATGAATAAGAAGACACAGGTTATGGTAAATTAAAATCAAATCGATCCTTGCACAGAATCAAACAAAATGACCAATTAAGATAGTTTCAATTCTCAGAGCTCAGTTGGGACTTATATGTTAATATGTTGTCATAAATTTTTTAAATTAACATACATAGTACTAATACTAAACATTATATTTCTTGCCCCATCAAATGTAGGAAATATTCTGAGATCAGAAGACAGGACTAGTATTAGAATTTCTCAATTATTTTTCTTGAGAAACAAGAACAAACATTCAATATTATAAACAGAAAAAAAAAAAAAAAGTCCTAAAAATGTGAGCTGAGATATAGCCATCCCAAATACCAGGAATTAAATGTTCAGAACTTATTATTTTTGTTTATTTCATAATTATCTAGAAACCAAAGTTATTTAAGCAAGACCTAAGAAAACTGTTCTTTATCGAGTGAGTACATTGTGGTGTGTGATAGTTGGTCCCTTTCTAACTCAGAGATTCTTGGGAGACAGCATGGCACAGTCAAAAGTTGTTGGTGGTGTTGGTGTTGGTTTGTTTTATTTCATTGTTTTGTGAGATTGTTTTTTTTCAATACAGATTGAACCATAATTAGTTCAATACAGATTAAACTTAAAATTATTTTCCATTGAGCGCGGGCTGCGAACCAAATCATCGCGGGTTCAATTCCCAGTCAGGGCACATGCCTGGGTTGCAGGCCACAGCCCCCAGCAACTGCACATTGATGTTTCTCTCTCTCTCTCTCTCTTTCTCCTTCCCTTCCCTCTCTAAAAATAAATAAATGAAATCTTTAAAAAAATTATTTTCCATACTGCCATTGTATCTTTTATTTTTACTCATTTGTGTTTTAGTGTTAACAAATAATCTGCTCAGAAAACCTGTGCAGTTATTCCCTAATTGTTAAGGAGCTGTCTATTAAAGAGCACACAAACTGCTAGCCCAATTTTTCTCTAGTTGCTGCTAGGTTGTTGCTATAAACGAGAAGATATTTTGATGAAGGCCTCTTCTTAATGTTTCAGGTTAAAAAAAAGACTGTATTCTTCAAAATAGTGAAATAAAATAGATGAAAAATCTTTAGGGATAAAATGAATAAAAGGAGCAAAACGTTTTGGGTCAGCAGAATGTTTAAAAAATGTGAATTGTTTGAATTCATCAGGAGAAGCAATGATACATAAATAGGCTGCTAATTAAGAAGGAAGAGAAATTAGCAAGTCCAAAATGGCTGAGTTACTGAAACTACTTATACAATTCATTTTTTAATAAGAAAAATAAGAGAAGTTTTAAAAAATACTGACAACTTTGCAAAAATTGCTATTAACCAAATAGAAGGAGAGATATACTTGAGTATTTGAAAATACATAACCAAATTTGTATAATCTCTTCCAAGTACATAGAGCAAGTTAATTGCATTATATTACTTTGCACTCTCCACATCACTGAACTGACAATTATAAAAATGTAAAAGCGTATCAAAACATCTCTTTATATGAATATATATTTGAACCACATTTTCTCGATCATGTTATATCCAACTTTTGGTACAGTGTGTCTTTCAATGTAATAGTATTTTTTGAGACCCCCCAAATAAGAAACCAGGTACTTTTGTATTTTTCATTTTGTGAAATGGCAATACTTGAAACAAAATGGAAAAACACTTTTGATAAAAAAGAATTGGATGACAATGAGAAAGAGAAAACATCTCAGACTGATGCAATTGGGTGATTTTCTTGTTTGTTTGTTTGTTTGTTTGTTTTGTTTTTATACTTTTTCTCTTTGCTGAAACAAGGAAATAGTTTCTAGAAGATGGTATTGAATCTAAAACTTAAAAAAATGAAAGTGATCCAATCATATGACATATTGAGGTAAGAACATTTCTAAATAAGAGCACAGTATCTATCTAAACTTTAGGGGTAAAAAAATATTTAAGAAAAGAAAGAATGTCTTTTTGGCTGTATTTTAGTGCCTGTGGTAGATAATAGGAGAAAATAAGGGAAATAACTGGGTTAAATTTTGGATGTTCACAATAAGAAGCGTGATTAGAAAACATGCAGTTAAATATGCAATTTAAGTGCATAATCATCCATAAATAAATTTCAAGTTTTGTTTCCATTAAAACAAAACCCAGTGAACAATTTATAACAACATGGCAGAATGAGTTTTATAAGTGAGATAAATGGTAGAAATTAGATTAATTGATAGAATAAATCTGAGGAAAAGCACACATGTATGAAAGACCTAAATCCCTACCTAGTAAAATAATCAGAGAAGTGATGAGAAATCGGACGGGCTCCTCAGTAGTGCCTGCAGCCACAGATTCTAATGCCCTCTTTCTTTTCATATATCCCATGATCAATCATGATTCATAGAAATGCTTGTTTTTGTTTTATAGGAAACTTAAGTGTTTTGTTTTTTTTTAAAAACATAAGGCATATTCTCTTCACTTTATAATAATTTTGGTAAGTATTTTGAAGACCTATAAACATGGAGTTAAATGCTAGCCAGCAATCAGCACTAGTATATCTTACTTCATTCTGAATCAAAAATAAAATATAAGTACTTCAGTAGCTTCTATTTGGAGATAATCCTTGTTATTCCACTGCTTACTTTTAATCTCAACCAGGTTAGGTCAGATGTGGCTTAAAAAAGCTCAAACCTTACTCCAAAGAATATTTTTCATGGAAATGTTAACCTTGCAACTTTTATAAATACCTAATACACTTTAGCTTATTAATAGTTGTGAGAAGCCATATAGATAGTTTCTAAAAAGTTATACATAGTATTTTCATATTGGTCCTTTAACCCCCTCTTCTTTTGACTCACTCATATAATGACCACCATTAATGATATTTGGGGAATGGAAGAAATAATGAAAAAATCTTAAGGAATCAGTTGTCTGGGCTCTGGTACTAATGTATCTCCCTCTTTCATTGAACATGAGAAATGCATTGAGCATGAAAAGCTTCATGGGTGAAACAAAAAAATCAGCCTGAACATTTCTTCATGAAAACCATTCAGATGACTCAGAAGGCTGCAGCTATGGGCAACTGGTGATTGGCAGCTTCATCATGACCACACACTTGCTCATATATCACATCTTATGTAGAGTTTTGTTGGAGAAACATCAAATCATCCAGGTGACTCAGTCCCACTACATCCCAGATTTGATTCCCTGTGTCTTCTGGCTTTTCCCCAAAGCAAATTCACCTTTGAAAGGGAAGAGATTTCAGACTATTGATGAGATCCCAGAAAATATGATGGGGCAGCTGATGGCTGTATTTTCATATGCACAATTTTAGTGACCAATTATCTAGCTGAAAATCTCTGAAAATAAGTGTAAAAGTTTATATATAGAGACATATATACATAAATATATTATATATTTAATAATATACAGTAAGGTTATAAAAGCTAGCTTTATAATATAATTGCAGATATTTAAAAGGATTAAATTCAACTTTGATTTTGATGAAAGATCAGCAACTCAATAAAATACATACATATATTTATATATGTATATGTAGATATATATACACATATGTATGTATACATATAAGTAGATATATACCTACATATATGTATCTATCTATCTCTATCTATATATCCAAATAAAAATAGAATTAACTTCTGGAGGGCAGATCCCTTATAGTACAGGCTTCCCCTCACTAGGTGAGTATTCTGGGAACCCATCTGTATCAGTGTACCAGGTAGCAATGTTGTGAGAAGCTGAGTTTGACTTCAGTGAGTTTTTCTGAAGACTCTTTCAATGCATTCCACCATTTCATGATGGGTCACTTGCCCCGTTCATGATAGGTGATGCAGCAGTGTACCTGCCCACACCGTGCTGAGTGTTCAGCAGGTTTTGACCAATTGCACCATGACCCACATGCCCCACCCTCCCTATTCACCTAATCTCCCTCGAGCGATATTTTTTGTTTGTTTGTTTGTTTTCCCGGATGAATAAAATCCTCAACGGGAAATATTCTGATGTGGAAGAGGTGAAATGAAAAATGACAGAAGCACTAAAAGACATCAAATTGAGTTTTTGAGCTTAAAAATTGTTTTGAGTGATAGAAAAATGTTTGGGTTGGTGTATTACGTCAGATGGAAAGTACTTTGAAAGTCACTATAGTTTAAAATGTAAGAATAAATACATGATTTTTTATAAATAAATTCTGGGGTGTCCCCTCATATATATAACTTTCTGAATCTGTTTTCTACCAATCTGGCAATGTTATATAATTTTATGAACAAAATATATATTTCAATATACAAGACAGATGAACTCAGTAGTTTTATGCTGTTATATTTAGTTTTTTTTTTTAAATAGGATATACTAAGAAAAGAGTATTAGACCACTTAAGAAAAAATTTGAAATTGAAACTCTGGTAAAAGAAACAAGTTTGAAGTTGAGCGCAAGTACTATGTTGTTATCTTACATAATGCTTGCTGAAATCTCCTATGAAAACAATGTATGCAATCTGCTTAACCCAAAGTTGTCTACCAAATCGATTTCCTCCATATGAGGAGTAATGATGAAAATACTTCCTGGGCATTACCTATGAACCCCACTTCTCTCCTGCTTCAATGAATATCTTATAAATATTTATTTAATCTATATATTACTATTTGCGTATTTAATTATTTTAAAGACTTTATTTTATTTATTTTTAGAGAGAGGGAAAAAGACAGAAAGTGAGGGAGAGAAGCATCAATGTGTGAGGGAAACATCAATTGGTTGCGTCTCGCACACCCCGATCTGGGGACCTGGTCCACAATCCAGGCATGTGCCCTGCCCTGGAATCAAGCCAGTAACATGTCGCTATGAAGCATGCCCAACCTACTGAGCCACATCAGTCAAGGCTAATCTGTATATACAGTCATACCTTGCTACTCGTCAATTTCAGAACTCGTCAATTTCAGAACTCGTCAAACCCTGTGCTTGTTGTATTTTGACGAGAAAAAAAATGTTTCAGCACTCAGTCCTTGCTTGGGACTCATCCCACTTGCTAGAACTTGTATTGACAAGTCTGGCTCACAGGAGAAAACACTTCACCACTCTTCACTTGCTCAGTACCTGTCAGTTTCAGCACTTGTCGCAACTTCCAGAAAAAATTAATGACAAATACTGAGGTACCACTGTATTTAGATGTTATATAACATTTCTGTAGCTTTTTGAAAATTTAAAGTGTACTGTTTATGCCATTAAAATCAATGATAAAATGGAAATAAAAATAACTGTAGAATTAAGAAGGTACAAAATGACATTTTGAATCTCAATATTAAGATTTTTAAATTAATGTATTCAAGTATAACAACTCAATCACCATCACCAACCTGCCTCTGAGATATAATAACTTTATTTATAGTATGTTTCTGCTTTACATAAGATAAAATAATGAAAATGTATCAGTGGAATATTCTACATTTCATGTAAAAATGCCAAAAAATTTGGTAACAAAAATAAGATATCTGTAAACCAGGTATCATCTTTTCCACTTGAAAGGCTGGGACTTTTTAATATACTCATAGAATTTTAAAAATAACCCATTCAATATCCATATTTTTTAAAACATTTGTCCAGATTTTGAGAGAAGACAGGGAGATGAGAGAACCACAAAAAGGAGATTCCAAGACAAAAGGAAACAAGAATTGCCAAAGGGAAAGAAATTTCAGTCTTAAAAATCAGTATTAGAATGGGAAGATATATGTGTGAAAAATAAGGAATCAATATAAAAATATGCTTCTGCTTCTTGAGGACTTTGTGGAGAAAGAAAGTCACAAAATATAGGGGTTTTCTTTTTTAATTTGATCCATAGTTTTCTTCTAGTATTGATTTTCATATTCAAAATTCTCATTATAAAGACAGTGTGTCCAGTTACATGTTTGCTAAAAGTTCCAGGATAATTGCACAGAGGATGGCACTGAAAAGTGAGGTCAAATGAAATGTGCAAGAATTAAAGATTAAATGTCTGAGCTAGATATGGATATATATGCTAATTTGGTTACCTAAACATATGTTCTATGTGTCAATCAGATGGTTAAGAACTTGGAGAAACTTAAAGATTTCTAACTTGAATTGCTTTGATCCATCCAGAAATTCATACTCACTCTAGGATGTAGTTTGTGAAATCATAATCTGTCTGACAAGAATGACAATAAAAAGAAAAAAATTAATTGCTCCAGAAACCAAAAATGTCTTATAGCAATAACCATAGAAATAGGAAATGTAAGCTTGAGACCTGAGTTGCAATGTATAACTACATGTCACTATTACATGGAGGTAATCCATCTAGAGTGAATAATATTATTTTAAATAATCCTGAAGAAAAGGTCAAAATAGTCAATATTTACACAAAATATGAATCAAATAATACAGAAAATAAAGAAGAATTATTTATGTTATGCATATTGTTAACACTTTTAGGCCACTATGGAGTCACCAGTCCTTGATACCAAGACTCACCTATGAATTTTAAAGCAATATTTTATTTGATCTTCACAGAGTCCTGTAACTCTCATTTTGAGCTCTGAAGATTGAGAAGTTAAGTCCTGTGACTATAACAATTAGAATAGGTTGAATAATTTTTAATCGCCAAATTTTATTTTAGGATTTTGGATAGTAGTTTGTAGGATTTGGGAGAGCTTCTAGGACAGCTTCCAGGAATTAAAAACATAGTTGTTATTCTTAAAGAGCAGGTATTATAATATACCATTCTTTACTATATATGTGATATGCTAGACTTTGCAATATATTTGTGCATGCCACATACATATTAATATATAACAATATACCACAGGGGGATTAGAAACAAATTTGGACAAAATAATATAATCCCATTTATTCCAGCCCCAAGGGCCCAGGTCCTTCATTCAGGAGATTGTTATGACTAGGGAGAACAGACACCTGCCGTCCACCAAATGGGACAGCACTGCTGCTGCCCCGCTTTTCTGCACCCACAATTTCCCCTGTGTGCTGAGGAAGCACTTCTGTTTCCAGCTAACCTGGAGGGATCTCACAATCCCAGGGAAGTCACATATTGAATGGGCAGGGGATGAGAAATCAATCGCCTTTTGGCCGGTGAGTTTTGAACATATTTGAAGGGTAGAGTATGAGCACACCGTTCATGCCTTAAGTCTAACATATGTCATCACTTAATCTTGAAAGCAGACTCTAAGGTTAGTTTTCCACGTGTAAAAGTGAGAAAACTAAGGCTTAGTGACATAGTATAATTGCCTAAAATAAGTAAACCATTGGACTGAAAAGTCAGTTCTTGATTTGGAGTCTCCGTGACTCTAAAACTTTTGGTATTTTCACTACCCTATGATGTACATTCAGAAAGGAGTATAATACATCAAAGGTAACATAAATGGAATTAATTATAAAACGACTTCTGTTGTCACTGATGATAATCATTTGGCTTACTCTATTTTTCCAGTGCTTTCTTACAATTGAACATGTTTTTTAAATTTTACTAGAAACCTACTTCTAGAAAATATTTGAGAATAACAAGCTGGAAACTACTACTTGACATAAGATATAAATATTTATAGATTATCTCTCATAACTCACTACCAGTGCTACTTAATGGACAATAGAAAAATTGTATAAGTGCATCCAAGATTCTAGTTGTATCCATTTTTTCTACAGTGGGATCTCTGAGAAACTCCAAGTCACAGTAACTGTATATCATTACTGTATTTCAAGCAAATATGCTCTAAATTATCCCAGCCAATGTATCAAAAATCTGCCTTAAGGCCATTTTCTTCTACCATGACAGCAGTGTGAATCAAGGGGATGCCACCAAAGAGAGAAAATGCTTGGAAAACAGTGTTTCATTTGCACATTAGCTGTTCTTGGTCGCGGTATGCAGACCCTTGACTGATAAAGCCTTTTAAAGTCTTTCACTATTTTTGTTTCTTTTCACTCCAGTGATGCACTGTAATATGTAAGTATTAGATCTCCATATGCAATCAAATGCCAAAGATATTCATTATTTAATCTCTTGGATGAAAATGGCAATAATACAAGTGTGTTTCAGAGACCCAGACTGAGGATTGTACATTGATAACCTCAAGCAATTATCTGTGACATTTGAGAGAATATAAATTGGAGGCTTTAGGGATTCAGAATGATGAAAAATTTTGCTAAATTTATATCTATACCAATATGTCTATAGATACATATAATTAGAGTGAGCAATCATCCTTGATTTATCTGAAACTGAAGGGGTTTCCTGCAACACATGACTTTTAGTCTTAAAAGAGGAACAGGGGCAAACCTAAACAGTTCATCACCTTGTTACTGGTTAGAAATTATAACAAAGCCTTTTATTTTGGGGACCTGATGTGATAATGAATACATTATTTTCTATGTACATAACATTTATAAATAATAATTGTCCCATGTTGAGTTGCTGGTCTTATAGGGAATGAAATATTCGCCTAGGTTCTGGGAGGTAGACTGGACTTCTAAGCATTGCTGTAGCTGACATTCACACAATTTTGCAAAGACTTCCAACTTCCATGAGGCTGTGATTACCTTGGGCAGTTTCTTGTACTGTTACAGCTTTATTTTAGAATCATGGTAGAAATACAAAAACCAGTCAATTCAAGTTCTTGCCACATCATGCCCCATCGCCTATAATCTCCCTAGGATACTCACTGAATTCACTTTTTATATGATATTGATAATTAATAATAATAATCACTCTTTTCTGACCTTTTATTTTGGTGTATTATTCATTTCTACAGATATATTTATATTATAATTCATCTTATATAGTTAAGATGAACTTATTATATAGTTAATTAACTATAATTATTATATAAGTATAGTTATAATAATTATATTAATTAGTTACAATATTTATAATAATTATATAGTTATAATTATTAACTATATAGTAATTAATTGTTATATAGTTAATCCATCTTGTGTGTCACTAATCTGAATTTAAGCATGATTTATATCCTCCTCACCCAAAATTACAATAAAACAAAACCAGCACAAAATTTAAAAAGGCCAGCTTATATAAACCAATGTCAAACAAGCAGCCAAAGAAACACAGCTTTCCCACATTGCTCCTTCCCAGGCACATGCCTTTCATATTTCCCCTCTCTTCTCCTTTCACAGCCACATTTATGAAAGAACGATCAATTTTACTGAGCAGTTGAATTTTCTAACCAATAAAACATAAGTTATTTTTCCTGGCTGGTGTAGCTCTGTGGATTGAACTTGGACTGAGAACCGTAGGGTCGCTGGTTCGATCCCCAGTCAGGGCAATGCCTGGGTTGCAGGCCAGGTCCCTAGTGGGGACCACATGAGAGGCAACCACACACTGACATTTCTCTTCCTTTCTTTCTCCTTCCTTTCCCCTCTCTCTAAAAATAAATAAATACAATCTTTAAAAAAGTGAGTCATTTTTATTTTTTGCCTTAGTCATTACAATCTTTTGAAATTTTTCTACCGAAGTACTGAGAGTTCTCTTTTGTTGTCAAGTTCAGTGGACACCCTGAATTTGAATGAAAGAAAACAGATGCAATTGAACGAATTGCTATAAGTTCCAAGAACTAATTTCATCAGAATTGCAATTAAAAAATTATTGCTTAACATGAAGGCAGTCATTATAAAAAAATTTTTTTTCACCAGTTTATCTTTAGTAAAATAAAAGGCAACATGCCTTTAGGACATTCAGATTTGGAAATATGCATGGAATATTTATGCTGAACTGAGAAGTAGTCTTAAGACAAAATACAATATATCTGAAAAATGAAGCTTAATGAGGTGAGTTTTCTTCAATTTTAAAAGTCACAATATAAAAAAATGACTGAATAAGGCAGGCTTGGACACCCACCTTGTTAGGAGTTCTTAAATCTTTCTGAAAGCAGTTCTTGAGAAGCAGCTGAGACAGTTCTAAAGGAACAGAAATTATATCATTCACAAGGTTTGCAGGATGTTTTAAATAGTTACAAACATGTTGGAAAAATAAAATTTAGGGACCACTGTCAAAATTATAATGCTTTAGTATTTTCCAAAGGTAAGTTATATAGTTTGCATAATAGAAAAAGAGAACAAATACTCAAATCATTTTTTTCTAGTTTGAAAGGTAAGAGCCACACTACTTTAGAAATATTTGTTCCTAAATATATTTAATAAGCAATGCATCTAAATGTTTTCTGTGTTTAAAAAAAAATGGCAAAAGAACCATATCCACAAACATTAAAAGCATCCATACACATTAGATTGAATAAAGCACTGTTTAATCATTCATCTCTGTTTTACAACATGATATTTAGACATTTGCTTCTTTAAGGGAAGTTAGCCCTTTCCTATGAATATGAATAATTATATTCCTATTGACCCCAAAGAAATGCTAGCTGAATGATTGAAAGGCAGCTGTGATATATTGCTTGGGTTTCAGATGCTTGTCACACATATATACACACACACGTATGCATACATACAGATGTTGCCACTGTCATGAAAATTCTGCAGTGACATCAGATACTGTGGTAGATGAAATAATAGCCTCGACAAAATATGTATGACCTAATCCCCAGAATCTGAATGTGTTATCTTACATGCCAAAAAGGGATTTAGTGAACATGGTTAAATTAAATATTATGGGAACATTATTCTGAGTTTTGTAAGTAAACCACTGTAATTACAATTGTCTGCATAAGAAGACAGGGGTGTCAGATAAGGGAGATTTTACAAAGGAAACAGAGGTTGGAATGATGAACTTTGAAGGTGGAGAAAGGGGTCATGAGCCAAAGAATAGAAGCAGCCTCTAAAAGTTGAAAAAGACAAGGAAATGGGGTCTTCCTGAAGTCTCTAGAATGAACACAGCTTTATCAACATTTTTATTTTAGCCCTGTAAGACTCTTTTTAGATTTCTGAAGACAATATGTGTGAGATAAAATCATGTTATTTCCACCCACTAAATTTGTGATTATTTGTTAGTATAGCAGTAAGAAATAAAAACAAATATAAAATAAATAGGACTGCTAAAAAACAGAAACGAAATAGATTTAAAAATAGAACTGTAGAGTTCCTAGAGGAAGTTTTCTAGTTTCCACTTTTGAGATCGCTGCTGGAGGAAGAAGTTTCTTTCTTTTACAGTTTTCTTGTAAAATGTGAAGACTATTAGAACAACTAATTTACAACTTTATGCATTTTATGAAACTAGTAATAAAAATAGCAATAAAATTAATATTAATATGTTATTTTCATAGTTATCAGTATTTTCTTATTTAAATATTCATATTCAAAATATTTGAAGGATTTTATGCACAGGAAAATATAATATATAAGAAAACATAACCCTGTCATCACACAGGTAGGTAAATATATGCCATAACAAAGAACACTTTTAACAAAATGAGAGAAAATAAAACTTTAGACTTTTTAAAAGAAATTTTGTTAGTGATATTATTGATTGTGTCTGTTGCCTTGACATTTGCTATTTGTTATTAAAATAACTGTCTACTGAGAATAGATAATTACTTGATTAGGTTCTAATTCATATGAAGAAGGTGAGTTCTATTGTTTGTCAAATGAGTTCAAAACCATCTGTGATCTTTACAGTATTAAATGTAATTTATATGCTGTAAAGATGCGCATTATACTCAGGATGGAATATGATGGTATAAAATATGCACATGTCATTCAATAGACAGTTTCTGTTATAGCCTATTGACTATGGGAACAGTGAATATCTGAAACCAGATTATTCATACTACCTAATAATGGTTATAAATATTCATTGAAAATTCCACAATGGACTAGTTATTGCAGTTGCTGCTATCATGTTGGCATTCAAAATTAGAACAATTCTGGATATGATAAGGATTTTCTGTAAATTGCTATTAGGATCATTCCCTATATTCATTGAAGTTCATTTTTGTATGTTTCTTAGAAGAAAAGAAAATCAGATTTAAAATGTAAGAATCTCAACTCTACCAACTCCTTTTAAAAGTAATGTTCTCTACTTACAAGTCCTACAGTATGATTCACCTAAATTTTTCAGGTCTATCTGCTCCTTGATCTTTTTTGAGATCACCAAATCAGGCATTGTGATTTAACATTTTGTTTGTTTGTTAACTAAGTTTAAACTTTCTGAATTTGGAAACTTTCAAGAAATAGTACAGATGTAAGTATTTTCAATGCTGATTAAAATATCACAAATTTTCCCATTAGTTTTAGTCTTAAATATTTAAAGAGTTTTCAATATAATTTCATTCAGTATCTCCCAAATCTAAGAAAGCTATTTTAGCCCAATCAGACTCCTCTACCATATTGCATAACCTGGATGTATATTTATTCTGTTTCTTCTGGTCTAACTCTTCAAGAGAAATAAAATTATCTGGCAAAATAATTTGGATGCCATTTGAGATAAATTAATAATTCCTACTAAGGACAATATATAATACAAATATAAAATAAATTATGTTTTTATAAATGTTAAACTATCTATCAAGCAGGTGGCATTTGACTGAAATTTAATGTTGAATATATACCCAAGTTGTTTGATAAAGCAGGTGACACTGAGCACAGTAATTTAAGAATGAGGAAAAGTAAACTGATAAAACTCAATGGCACCACAAGAAAATAGATGGTCTCAGCCAAAAAGGCAGCAGAAAAGACAGATAAATTGATAGACTGCAAGTTCATTAGAGGAAGACTATATTTAGAATCAACTAAAATATTAAATATTAACTGGAAATATTAAAAAAAACTCTTCTCCATGCATCATGGGACAAATATATATTAGGGGAATGCATTACACTAACATAAAACACTAAAAAATTTCCAGATAAAGTATAACCCATACTAATTAAATAGGCATATAAGATCTCCAAAAAGTAAGGGAATTAAAAAAGATAGAATAATGACTTCTCTCAAATGTTTTAGAAATCTGGGAGAATGTGTTGGATTTTCAAGGTGACTTACTGGAGGTCTGGTAGGCAGTTGGTGGGCTGGCATCAAGAGTAATCATGTTTCCGCTATGCACAGGATACTTAAGGAAATTGTACATTTGTCCTGCTGCAAATGTAATCTTGAACACACAGGGAAACACTGTTAGCAAACAAAAATGGGGTTTGGCTGCCTGTCAAACACAGGCAGAAGACAAAGGTTGGTGGGGAAAGAAAAAGATCTGTATTAATATGTTCCACCATTTGGAAGAACAAGAAACTCCCTGGCTCCAGGCTCCTCTCTTCAGCAAAACAGAAAAAAAAAAAAAAATTGTTCCAGAAAGACTGAAACATACAATCATGCCTTGAATTCCCACTCCCCCCTTATCTATCCTTTGAAACACAAAGCTGCTAGGTGGATGGCTCCCTGGAGTTTGTGAACATGGCCTACGCCGCCATTGCCAAGCCACAGTGCCCTGGAGCCAGGGTCCTAGGGCTGCTGCCAACCACAGCAACTAGCCATGCCAGGGCTCCATCCACCTAGCCAAGCAGCTTCCAGAGCCTGCTGTTCTTGCATGTGCTCCAGCTGCAGGTCCATGCTCAGATCCCAGAGGAAGAGAAGGGCCAAGTCTCTGCCCTCCTCTATTTAACTCTCAGGAGCATGCTTTCTGTACTCCAGAAGAGTTCACCTCCCCAGCCAGTCTTGTCCTTTTCCCAGGCTAGACTGGCAGTTCAGCACCTCCCCCTGCTGACATGTTCCTGAAGGGAGCCAAAGAGTTTTTACATATGTCAATTACCATCCTCAGCCTCACTCAGACCAAGAGTAGGGTGCTCTCTGGTCACGTCTCTGCCTGGGATTAGACAAATCTGTCTTCACGTGCCCTGCTAGCTCCATGGCTTCGCCATACCACCTAGGGCATTACCTGTACCCATCCCTCACGCTGGGGCCTGGCCAGCCACGGGCATCAACACTGATTCAAAAACATTGAATCTGAGAGTGTGAATTATGGAATATATTGGTGCAAAGCATATGTACAGTAATATATTACTTTATTTTTTAAGTTTTCAAATACATATGTTTTTATGATTCAGTAGTTATACTCAGATATATATCTTAAAGAAACTCTCAAACATCTGAATAAGAAAATGACACCCAAATTAAAAAAAAAAATAGGCCACATCAACATCATTTCTGTTGAAGGCAACAGGAAATAACCTAAATGTCTTTCAACAGGGGTAAAGGTAGATAACCTGTGGTATGTTTAGAAAATAGAATTCAACAGAGCAATGAAATTATAGCTACATGTGAGGTCTGTCCAGAAATTATCCAGCCCTGTGCCATGAAAAGTAGAGACATTTAATAAGAAGATGCAATACATGAGAAACATCGTACATCTGACAACAATGCCTCAGTCCCTTTCAAAGTAGGCACCTTGGAACCCAACACAGTTTTCTTAGTTACCAGTAGCAACTCTGTCATATTTTCTTGAATCTCACAGACATTCTGAAAACTCTCCCCTTTCAGAGGTGATTTTAGTTTTAGGAAAATCCAGAAGTCACAGGGCACCAAATCTGCGCTGAGTCACCTGGGTGATCTGATATTTCACCAAAAACTTTTGCACAAGACATGATGCTTGAGTGGGTGTGTTTTCACGATGAAGCTGCCCATCACCAGTTGCCCCTAGTTGCGGCCTTCTGAATCATCTGAATAGTTTTTGCAAAGGAATGTTTAAGCTTACTGCAAATTTGGATGCAGATTTGTTGCTCAGTTCTTTTGAATGCGATGGCCACACAGTACACATGCTCACTCAGTGACTCCTACTGCCCCCACTGACTAGTACAGTGAAGACATCATTGTTCACACATGCTCATTCCAGTCCACTCTCTTTGGCTGCCAGGATACATCGATGTCACACAAACCATTCTTGTTATAATAATAACAATGGCCTGGCTTTTTCTGGATAGAACTCACATGTCAACATAAATGAATTAAAAAGGAGAATTAAAATCATATTTGCAAACATATATAAAGTATAAAAACTTGAAATTATACATGATGTTTGAGATGTAAATATATTTTAAAATGTGAAAAAAAATAAATACCACATTTGTGACATGATTACTTCTTTGGAAGGGGGTTCAAGAGTATATGAGCAGGAAGCCATATGTGGTAGATTAACAGTGCTAACAATATTTTATTTTGTTTTCCAAAACTTAGATTTCTCTTAGTTCCACAGCTTAGATCTCCAAATTAAATTCAGTAAAATTCCAAGTATCCCTTTTTTTAGGTTAGCTTGAAATTCAGTCTCTGTCATTGCAGTCATCGTTTCTAATGTTTGCAACACAACCTGTTGGAAAGGTTGCAAGTCCTTAGACAAATTGACACTCCTTTACCCTTTAAACCTTACTTTTACCATTTTCCACTTGTTCACTCACATGCAGACATTTGGACCCCTATATATTCCTCAAATCTCCAGGGAAGGCCCTACTGAAGTGACTTGGTGGTTGATATTCTCTGTGCCTAGAACCACCTGGCCCCAGGTATCTGCATAACTACCTACTTCCCCACTTCTAATCTTTGCTCACATGGCACCTTAGAAAAGCTTTCTCTTACTAATCTTCTAACATGATAATTCCTTGTACACATATCATTCAACATTTTTCTTCACTGTACTTATCATCGTCTAATATACTACATAATTTACTTATTTGTTTATTGTCTATCCCAGCTCTTTAGGACAACGGCACAAAATTTAACCCATTTTTCTTACTGCTGTAACACATGGTAGGTACTTAATATGGGTTGTTTTTTTTTTTTTTTTTTGCATTAAATGAAAGGCTTCTGACTCAAGTTCTACATGTCTAATACTCAAATGTATGTTCTAGAGACGACTCCCGAGACTCTTGACATTCTTCAGTCCTGTAGCTCTTGTGTTTGGCCGGGGGAAGAAAATGTGTGTCAAGGCTCAGAGCCAAGTGCCCAGCATCCAGTCCTTCCAAGGTGTCTCATGAAGCATCCTGACTGCATTTTTGTCTTTGTTTTTGTTTTTTAATATACTATCATCATTACTATGAACCTTGTACTTACTCTTCCTATTTCTTATGCATTTAACCATTAAGTTCTTTTTTTTTTTTTTGACATTTGGTCTTTTCTTACACTCATATATTTTCCTACTCACTGAAATGCATAGCACTTATGCTCTTCAATATGGTTTTTACAGTGTGTTTTAGGACCACAATAAAACCTCTTGCATTTGTCCTAAATGCACAATTGTCTAGTAGAAAAAGAAGCAGAAAATGACTTGCTATCTTTTTTGCAATGAGGAAAAATAAAAAAGAGGAAACATCTTCAATTTTACATTATAGCAACTTATAGAGTGCCATAATTGGTCAACATTATGATCTTAGTCTTGAAAATTATATTTTTTCTCATTTGCATTGGAATTATTTTTTCAGTAATTATGATGAATTTTGAATACACTCCATTTTATCTTGTCTTTACACATAGAATATATATTCCTCTGTAGTCAAGTGTTGCAGTTTATGAGTGAACCAGAACTTGGTCTTTTTGGTTCAGTAGTTTAAACAACTTAGCTGATTACCCATATAAAATTATTGTAAGCTGTCTAAACTTTATTGAATTAAACAAACAAAAAAAATCAGCCAAATTAAACTCAAATGCAAAGGTGAAAACCCTAATTATATGTGTAAATATAAACATAAAAAGAATAAAAATGGTCAATAGTCAAGGAATATTATGCAAAATAGCTCAATTTTAGAGGAAAATCTACATTTTGCATGCAAATGATGTGAGAAGTGCATTCAATTTCTCTTTTAGTTGGATATTAAAATACTTCTGTACAATAACAAAAAACATATAAGATTCAAGTTTAATTACATTTTTGTTCATTATATATATGCTATATTAGGAATCTTAACATAAAAGAATATTTAAAATCATCATTGCTGTGCCCTGCTTTTGTTCCAAGAGTGTTAATTACTCATGTAAGAGGAGAAAAATCTAAGGCATGATGATTCTTGCAATCTCCCAATCAATTGATTATCCATAGTTCACACCACTTAATTATAGATTATAACAACATGAAAAGTCAATGATTGATTTTGCTTGCATTATTTTTCAAATTTACCATAAAGCTGTATCTTTTTTCTTCAAAGGAAAGGACTGCTTTTATTGACAATGAGTCTTTTTTAAGGTTTCATTTATTTATTTTTAGAGAGAGGGGAAAGGAGGAAGAAAGAGGAAAGAACATTGATGTGAGAGTGAAACATTGAAAGATTGCTTCTTGCAGGCCCCTAACTGGAGACCTGGCCCACAACCCAGGCATGCACACTTACTGGAATCGAACTGGCGATCTTTTGGTTCACAGGCTGGCACTCTGACCACTGAGCCACACCAGCCAGGGAGAAAATGAAATTTTTAAAAAATTCTGTCAATGGCTTGAAATATCTAATGTGTGATTCTGACAGGAAAAAATATACCTTATTTCAGGAGATAGAAACAAATTAACTACTATCATACATATGTATTACTTCTAAGCAGTTTGATCATTTATCAACATGTTTTCTGAAATAGAGTGTTAGAAACTCTAATATTTCCATTTTTTTTCAATGGGTTGTCAGGAGAAGGTTAACAAGTTGAGAACTGAGGTGAAAACAATGTGGTCTGTGATCAGGAGAATGTAAAGTAGATGCTGGAGTCATTTTTTAGTAAAAAGAAGTGTCAGGCTAAATTTGTAGTGTTAGTAGGACAAGGGGAATTGATATGCTTATTTTCAATAAAATAGTATGACTAAAATATACTTCAAATGATATTTTAATATTTAAGAACAGACTCACAAACAAAGTACCAACAGATGGTCGCCAGAGAAGATCATGGTGCAAGGATAGGTGAAAAAAGTTGAAGGGGTATATGTCAATAATAGTGTGATAACTTTGCATGATAACATGGTTACTAGATTTAGCAAGGTGAACAAAACTCAAAATATGTAAATATTGAATCACTCTGTCATAAACTTGAAACCAATATAATATTGTGTGCTAACTATAGTTTAATAAAATATACAGGGATATATTTGAAAAGATGTGTATAAATATGCACAAGTTGTTACACTGCAAAGAATTAGAAAAATACAATGAACTAAGTTCAAAGTTATCAGAAGAAATCACATAAATATTAGAAAATAAATGAAACATGTAATAGAAAAATTACAAAAATTGACCAAACTAAGAGACTTTCGTAAAGATAAAATCAGTAAACATTTAGACCACCTGAGGGAAAAAAGAGAACAAATAAATAGACTCAGACATTAAAACATTACAAAAGATTCAGAAATAAATAAAATATTATAGTGGGGTATTATAAACTCATTATGCTAATTAACTGGATGACCTAGAAGTAACTGATAGATTCCCAGAAACATACAGTCTACCAACACTCAATTAGAAAAAATAGAAAGCCTGATGAAACCAATAACAAGTGAGAATTTGAATCAGTAATCACAAACCTCTCAATAAAGAAAAGTCAAAGAACAGATAGCATCACAGGTTAACTCTACCATACTTTCAAATAATTAATAGCAATCTGTCCTAAATTCTTCCAAAACATAACAAAGGGAGAATACTTCTGAACTCTATTCATGAAGTCAGCATTCAGGCAAAGACAAAACCAGTACAAAGATACCATAATGAAAGAAAGCTATTGGCCAATATCCCTGATAAACATTGATGCAAAAATCCTCAATACAATACTTGCAAATTGAATTCCATAACACAGTAGGGGGAATAAATGGTGATAGAAGGAGACTTGACTTGGGTTGGTGAACACACAATACAATATACAGATGATGTATTATAGAATTGTACAACTGAAACCTATGTAATTTTATTAATCTATGTCACCTCAGTAAATTCAATTTAAAAAACAGGAAAGTTACAAAATAAAAATAAAAGATCATATACCATGACCAAGTAGGATTTATCCCACTGATGCAAGGATAAATCAATGTACACAAATCAATCAAGTGATATACCACGTTAACAAAGTGAAAGAAAAATCTCACATAATCATCTCAATGGATGCAGAAAATCTGACAAAGTTCAGTGTCTATTCACAATTTAAACATCCAACAAAATAGATACAAAAGAAATTTACCTCAATACAATAAAGGTTATATATGAAAAGCACTCAGCAAACATCATAAGCAATGTGGAAAAAATAAAAACTGCCCCTCTAAGATCCAGTTCGAGGCAAAGATGCCTGCACTCAAGGCTTCTTTTCAACCTAGTACTTGAAGTTTTAGTTTGAGCAAAAGAAATAAAATCATTCCAATTAGAAAGGAAAAGAGTAAAATTATTTCACTTTACAGATGACATGATTACATACAAAGATAACCATAAGGACTCAACAACAACAGCAACAAAAAATTATTAGAACTAATAAATTCAGTTCATTTGCAGGATAAAAAAAATCAATGAGAAAAAAATAAATTACATTTTTATACAAAAACAATAAATGTCCAAATGTGAGATTAAAAAATCAGTCTTATTTATAATACCAACCAAACAGATAAAATACTTAGGAATAAATAAATAGGTTAAAAAATTGCACTCTGATCATTACCAAACATTGTCGAAAGACATTAACAGACACAAAAGATTGGGAAAAATCATGTGTTAATGAGTTGAAAAACTTAATATTATTAAATGTCTATTCTTCCCAAATTGATCTATAGATTAAATGCAATTCTTATCAATATCCCAATAACATTGTTTACAGAAATGGAGAAAATCCTAAAATTTGTATGGAGCCACAAGGGCCCTCAATAGTCAAAGAAGAAATCTTAAGAAGAACAATGACGATTCAAAAATTTATCACAAAGCTACAGTAATAAAATTTGTATGGTTCTAGCATAAAAATAGACATATAGACCAACCAAACAGAATAGAGCGCCCAGAAATAAATCTAAGAATCCATAGTTAAATGATATTTCCAAGGGCTTCAAGAACATACAATGGGAAAACATAGTCTCTTCAATAATTGGGGTTAGATATCCACATTCAGAACAACTAAAATATAAGTATACAAAAATATAAATATGTGCAAACTATATAATACCCAAAATTAAATATAAAATTTATTAAAGAGTTAAATATAAAACTTGAAGCCATAAAACTGCTAGAAAAAAACACAGGGAAAAAGCTTCTTCATATTGGTCTGGGCAATACTTTTTTGATATGACAGTAATAGCACAGGATACAAGAGCAAAAAGGACAAGGGGGTTAGATGAAACTAAAAATCTTCTCCATAGAGAAGAAAACCACCCAAAGAGTGATTGAAAAGACAAAATAGATGAAACTTATAGATTGGGAAAAATAATATTTATAAACCATATTGTATGAGGAGCTAAGATGCAAAGGAACACATGCAATTAAATAGCAAAAAAACCCAAATAACCAGATTTTAAAATGGGCAAAAGAAGTGAATGTGCAGTTCTCAAAATATCATATTTTCATATACCAGCAGTTATACAAAAAAAACATGCTCAACTCCACTAGTCAACACAAAAATGTCAATCAAAATCACCATAAGGTACCATCTCATACTTGTTGGAATGGCTATTACCAAAAAGACAGCAAAAACAAGTGTTGGCTAAGATATGGAGAAAAAAGAATTCTTGTACACTTTTTTTGGTTGGGATATAAATTGGTATAGCCATTATAGAAAACAGTATGGGGTTTCATAAAAAAAAATAGAAATATAACTAGTATATGATCTGCATCTCAGTTTATATCAAAAAGAAATTAAACCAGTATCTTGAAGAAATATCCTCACTATTGTGTTTTTTATAGCATTATTCATAATAGCCCAGATATGGAAACAACCTATATCTATACAATGAAATATTACTAATGCATAAAGGAGTGAATCCTGCCTTTTGTACCATGAATGAACCTGGAAGATATTATGCTAGACAAAATAAGCCAGACACAGAAAGACAATACTATATGATTTCACTTACATATGGAATCTAAAATAGTCAAACTCATGGAAGCAAGGAACAGTTGTCAGGGGCTAGGAAGAAAAGGAAATGAGATGTTGGTGAAGGAGCACAAAGTTTGAGTAATGCAAGGTAAATCTGGAGAAGACAGTACAGAAATGTGAAGTTAATTAAGAATACTATAGTGTATGTATACTTTAAATATGCTGCAATAATAGATCTTTTTTAAAAGATTTTATTTATTTATTTTTAGAGAAGGGAATGGAGGGAGAAAGAGGGGGAGGGAAACATCAATGTGGGGTTGTCTCTCACATGCCCTCTACTGGGGACCTGGCCTGCAACCCATGCATATGACCCAACTGGGAATTGAACCCATGACCTTTTGTTTGTAGGCCATCACTCAATCCACTGAGTCACACCAGCCAGGGCAAATACACTAAAATGGTAGATCTTAATTGAGTGTTCTCACTTCCAGTCTCTTCATTCCCCTGTTAAACAAATTAAACAAAAAAAAAAAAGAAAAGAAAACAGTATCTATATAATATGATAGATATGTTAATTAGCTTGATTGTGGTGATTATGTTGCCATATATACATATACCAATACAATTCATATAACTTAAATATATACAATTTGTATTTGTCAGTTATAATATGGTCAGTAGGCCTAATCTATATTACAGCCTGTTTTTGTAGTACTTGTGAGCTAAATGCTTTCTGACATTAAAAAAATTTTAAAAAGGGAATCATGTATCCATAAGTAAACTTATTTATATATGGTCAATAGATTTAGACAATGTACAAGTGATTTTGTAGCATGAGTTCAGAACAATTTATTACCTACGTGCAAAGAAAAAAGCCAACAATTAACATTTATGTTTCTGATAAAAAACAGAAACTAACTTCAATGTATCATAGACATGTATAGAAAACAATAACATTTCTATGTTATTAGATAATGTAGAAGGAATTCTTTTTGACCTTGTATTTGGAGCATTTTCCTAGTTATGACACCACGCATAGGAGTTCGTTCTGCGTGGCGTGGGAAATGTAGCCCAGCCCCCACTCAGAAAGGCCAGTGAGGAGCGAGGTCCAGCACACAGGACCCATGCCCATGGATAGGTTCTCCTGTGGGAAATCAGGCCTGCATTGTACCTAGGCCACTTTGAGACTTGCTTTTTGCTAAAACTCCCTCACCCTGAATTGAGGCAGCGAATGTTTACTGCGTATCTTTAAAGTGACTTCCTAAAATCCGTGCTAAACCTCCCAAGGACGAGTATAACCAGTTCAACCACTTTTCCCTTTGCATTTGCAAATACCCTTCTTTTTTGATGTAATTGGCAACATCTTCTCCTTTGTTTTCTGTAAAAGGTAACCACCTAAAGGGAAGCTATGCATAGTAAATGAGGACCATCCTCAATGTAGTGTGCCCAGAAAAGCAATACAAGCCTATCCAGGCTGGGGACAGGGCTGGCCCTCTCTTTCACTGACAGAGCAGCCGTGTCATTCCTTTTTCTCCGAAGAACTTCTGTAGTCCCTGTGAATTTGTCTCGTCTTATCCATAACGCCATGGACACTGCTGGCCGGTGTCCACAACAACCAAAGCCATGATCTGTTAAAGAAAAATTGATAAATTGAACTTTATAAAAATTAAGGATCTTTTGTTTTTCAAATCACAATGGTAAAAAAGTAGTGGGAAAAGCCAGAAACTTGGGAAAATATCTGCAAATCATATATCTGATGAATGACAATTCTAGGGTATATGAAAAACAATTGAAACAATAATAACCAAATAATCCGATAAAAATTGAGCAAGAAATTTGAAGAGATGTACTACCAAATAAGCACATAAAATAATCCCTAATTAATCATTAACAAAATACAAATTAAACCACAATTAGGTACCACTAGATGCCTTTCATAAGGTCATAAAATAAAAATAATAATAATAATAAAACTTAAAATACTATCTACTGGCAAGAAAAACCTGCAGAGCTTTTCAAATAGACTCTGATTAATATAATCAACAGTTAAAATACCCGATTGTATTGTCTTTGTTCTTAAAACATTTAAAATATTATATTGCATATCTTTTAAGTATCTACACTTGTGTCTATGTTCGTATCTATATCTACCTCTATACATCTATAAAGCACCTATATACAGAAAGATCTTGTTAATATTTTTCATTAGCTACAGAATTCTTTGTTGTCAAGATGAAGATAAGAGAGAGAAGGAAAAAATACAAGATATAGGTTAAATGAGAGATCAGAACAAGATGATGTAAAACAGTAATTTAGTAAAATACTAGGTTCTGATTTTAAAAGTAAAAATTGTTCAGAGAATAGAAATAAGTACCCTGTTTTTGCAGTTTCTATGAGGTCATAACATTAATTAGTGATATAATACTATTGATTGTCATTCTTCAAGTTTTTGAGAACCCAGGGTTAGAATAACAAGACAAACTGTAAACCATCTAATAACTTGCTCACTTTCCAAGACAAGTAATTTCTGTTTTTGAAATGTGTCATAAATGATTAGAAAGATATATCTTTTTATGCTGTTTCCTAATATTTTTCTCTCCATAAAAATTTGATTAACTGTATATATACCAAGATTCTCAAATTTTACTCATAGAAGTGAAAAGTATGTCAGGTTTATGATTTTCTGATGTTCTTATAAACAATGTATCTTCTAATGAAAAAAAATGAATATTATATCATTTCTAAGAAAGCATGAAAAAAGATGATGAGCTATCAAAATGTACAGAAATCTTTACACATAAAGCTTTCATATTTCAAGAAAATATAATTTCTGATTACTTTAAGCCTGTCATAGAACAAATAGTAAGTTATTGAAAACAGAAATAAATGAACAAATATAAAATAACATACATTTTGGATAATATCCAAAGAAACTAAATTTAAAATTAGCTCATATGGCTACACTGAATTGTAATAGTTATGGTATCCATATCCATATCAATAGAACGACTTAAAATTCCTTAATTTATGAACACCATCTAATTAATCAAATTTGCTCAAGCTATGAGGAATGATATAACAAAGAAAATAAGTACTTTTTAATACACACACACACACACACACGTACACACAGGGAGAAAATTTACCAAGAATTTAGACATCTGACATAAGCACAATTTTAATTTGTTTAAACTTTATATTAATCGAGACATTTTAGTTAACTCATTTTTCTACAAATATCAATTGAGGACCTGCTTTGTTCTGAAGATTCGGCCATGAACAAAACAGTAAAAATCCCTGTCCTCTTGTAGCAATAGTTTAGTGAGGCTCTAAACTATAGAGGTTAATAGTAAGAATTAAAAATATATATGCATATTATCTGATATGTTAGATACCAAGTACTATGAACAAAGTTAAGAAGGAAAGGAGGATGAGAAAATATTTAGGGAAGTGATTTCAGTTTAACTATGTGCTTAAGAAAAGTACATTAGTTAGGTAGGCTAAATGGTGGTAAAAAAATACATTTAATTGGTTTAACATATAAATGTGTCTTCTTAATTCACACACACCCTCCTTCGATATTTCTGGAAGATCTCCACAGCAACTTCCTCCTAACAAGTGACACAGGGATCCAAACTCTGTCTCCATAATAAGAAAACAACACTTTCATTATTGCTGGAACAGGGCACAGTGGGCATACTGGTTGTGGGTATAGGACTGTCTCTGCAACATGACTGCCTCCAGACATAAGCCTCATTAGTTCTTCTCAGCAACTCACCACAATTTGTCATGTAGCCCTGCCCTACTGTATTTGGATCGGGTAGTGTGGCATTCTGTGTATTTAAGAAAATAAGAAAATGTATATATTTAGGAGCACTAATGGTATAACCAGAAAAGCATTAGTAAGGAGGTGACATTTAAGTAAAGACTTGAGAGAAGATAAGGATTAATCCATTTTTATGTCAAAAGTATGAATAGTCCAGCCCTGGCTGGTATAGCTCAGTGGATTGAGTGTGAGCTGTGAACCAAAGGGTCATTGGTTCGATTCCCAGTCAGGGCACATGCCTGGGTTGTGGGCCAGGTCCCCAGTAGGGAGCATGTGAGTGGCAACCACACATTGATGTTTCTCTCCCTCTCTTTCTCTCTCCCTTCCCCTCTCTCTAAAAATAAATAAATGGAACTTTAAAAAAAAAGTATGAATAGTCCAGATGGAGAAAAAGACAAATTCAGAGGGCCTGGGAGGGTGCATGCTGAGCAGGATCAAGGCAACATTATAAAGAACAGTATGCCTAGAGATAGGGTTAGGCTGTCTGTGAAATGAGAGAAGGTAGTAATCGAGATCACCCTTCTGCTTCCTTGCAGCTCTTGCAGGTCCTGAAGAACATGCAGGGGCAGCGTGAAACCCTGGGACGAAAAGAATCCAAATTATATGTTCCAAAGTGGAAAAGGAGCCCCAGGTCCCAAGAAGTTTACGAAAGATCAACTTTATCACAGTGTCCAGAGTAGCCCAAGACCAGAGGTCTCTCTTGTGTATGAGCTGCAATAGTTTACAAAACTAGGTGGATTATTAGTAACACTCTTAATCATGAATAAAACTCTTGTCTTACTTGCTAAAAATGATAGGTACTTAAATAGGTCATATATTACAATTACACTGGTTGTTTTCAAACAGTGAGAACAAAATCTAGATCTAGGGATCTGGTCACAACGTCTTCCATGAAGACTAAGTTGCCATGTAGCTATGTTTCCACCCTAAAAGAAATTCTCTTTGTCTGAGCATGCTATACAATGTTTAAGTTAAGAGTTGAGACCCGGGCTGATGTGGCTCACTGGCTGAATGTCACCCTGCAAACCATTGTGTCCCCAGTTCTATTCCCAGTCCAGGGCACATGCCTGGACTGCAGGCCAGGTCCACAGTAGAGAGCACGCAAGAGGTAACTACACATTGATGTTTCTCTCCCTCTCTTTATCCCTCCCTTCCCCTCTTTAAAAAATAAGTAAATAAAATATTTTTAAAAAGAATTGGGTATCACCACAATTTTGTTGTGTTTTTGAGGTCACAGTGAAATTTCACTTTGTATACTTACATGGAGTTTGTGTTCCTGGATGTTTTTTTATTCAACACAGAAATCAGTGTCTTTTCTTAGGCAATCTGCCTTCATGACTCTCTGTCTCCACCTCCATGGACCATTTATCATCTATAATTAATTCCAAATGATGAATTTCTGGGTTAAAAGTTATGCCCCTTATGAAGCTTTTAGTTCATTTGCCAAAATTCCTTTCAGATAGATTATATTACATGATATTCCCACCCTATTTGGGGTTTGGAGAAAAAATCATGCCAAATTCATAAATGAAAATCTCCTTTATAAGCAGAACTCTTTGATAATCAAAAATCTAGTTGTTATAAAAGTTTAATAAAGATTCCTTTACCTCACATTCTCGGTGATCTACATGAGAAAAATAATATTTAATCCTATGTGGTCAGCAAACAGATTTTTTGGGTTTAAATTCTGGCTCCAGAATTACTCTATGTAAATTCTTGAACAAATAATTCAACATGATTCTCAGTTTACCTGTATTACAGTATAATAATGGAACTAAACTGAAAAGATAGATTCCAGAAATTAATTGTGATAATGTTTGTAACAATTCACCAGGATGATTCTCCAAAATATACAATAGAACATTGTTAAGTATTATTTTAGCAAACAGTAAACCTCGCTTACTGATTTAATGATAAATGATGGTCATTTATATGACCCAACAAACTCCCTTTCGGGTACCTATACAAAAATATTGAAAATATTTATTCACAAAGATATGTGCAGCCCTTGTATACATTGCAGCATTATTCACAGTGGACAAGATGTGGAAATAATCAAAGTGGCCTTCGATAGATGATTGGATAAAGAAGTTGTGGTATCTTTTACCTTTATAAGGTTAGGGAAGTTTTCAGTCATTATTTCTTCAAATGGATTCACAAACAAAATAAACCCAAAGAAGCCCATGCCAAAATATAATTAAAATGTCATAATTAAAATGACAAAGGTTACAGATGATGAGAGAATCTTAAAAGCAGCAAGAGAAAGAAAGATACCTACAAGGGAGCTCCAATAGACTGTCAGGTGATTTCTCAAGAGAAAGACTTTAGACCAGAAGGGATTGGCATGAAATATTCAAAGTGATAAAAAAAAAAAGAGAGAGAGAAGGAACTACAACCTGACTATATTGGCCAACAAAGCTATCATTCAAAATTAAAGAAGAAACAAAGAGCTTCCCAGATAGCAAAAATCTCGGCTATAAAAAAAAAAATAGAAAAGAAAGAAAGAGAGAGGGAGAGACAGAGACAGAGAGAAAGAGAGAGAGAAGAAAATCTTGCCTTTTGCTTTGTGACAGTGTGGATGGACCTGGAGAGATTATGCTAAGTGAAATAAGCCAGTCAGAGAAAGATATCATATGCTTTCACTGATGTGTGAAATTTAATAATAAAATAAACTAACAAACAAAATAGAAACAGACTAGTAGATATAGGGAACAAACAGTCTGACTCCCATCAAAGGGAAGAGGTTTTGGGGGGCTGGGTGAAAAAGGTGAAGGGATTAAGAAAAAAAACCTCTTGACACAGACAACAGTATGACGATTACAAAAGGGAAAGGAGGTTGGAGGAGGTAGTAGAGGGTAAAGGGTGGATAAATGTAGACAAATAAAGATGTGGCTTAGGTTGGTGAACACATAATGCAATATATACATCATGTATTACACAAGTAAACACTTGAAATGTGTATAATTTTATTAACCAATGTCACTCCAACAAATTCAACATTTTTTTTAAAAAGATGCGGTAGATACATACAATGGAATGATACTGAGTCATAAGAAAAGATAAAATTCTGTTATTTGTGATAACATTGATGAACCTTGAGAATATTATCCTAAAGGAAATGTTAAAATGAAAAAGTCAAAAGCCATATGATTTTCTTGTACATGGAATATAAAACTGAAAATAACAAATGCACAAAAAATAAAAACAAACAAAAAAATTAACAGATACAGACAATAATTTGGTGGTTATAGGAGGAAGGAAGGTTGGGGGAGTAAAGGATAAGAGGCCAAATGTATGGTGATGGAAGATTTGACTTTGGGTAGTAGGCACACAATGCAACATACTGATGATGTATCATGGAAATGTACACTTGAAACTGATACAATGTTATTAACCAGTGCCACAATACATTTAGTTAAAATAAAATGAATTAAACTGGGAAGAATGAAAAAAAAAATCAGAGAACTTTCTTCTGAATTTCACCAGTGGTTTGTATAAAGAACTTTGCACAATTCTCTACTATTAGTATTGACTTGATGTTTATAAGGTTATTTTAATGTGCATTGTCATTTAACTTCACAGGAAAACTACAAAATAACTATTTTAGCAAATTTCAAATGATGTATCTGAATTTCAAAGAGCTCTATGAAGTTTCCCAAGACCAACACTCTGAATATTGATGACATTGCAACAACCAGATCTGCTGCTTCAGTAAAATCAGAACTCCTTTTCTTCCACTGTCTACTCTCCGCACCACTGCAAGTGTGATCTTTGAAAGCATACATCATCTCATGCTCTGCTCCAGTAGTTTGTACCTCACTCAGATCGAAATAGAAAGTCCTTACCATTCACTGTAAGTTTTCCATAAACCAGCTCTCTATTTGTATGAACTTGTGTGTATTCCTCTAGCTTTTTGGTTCTCTAACCATACTGCTCTTCTCTCTGGCCCTCAAACAAAGCAAGCTTGCTGTTATTTCAGAATGTTTGCACTTGCTATGTCCTTTGTCTGAACATTCTTCTCCAGATAGTCATATCACTCACTTCGTCGCTTTTTGCATCCTTATTAAGTTCCCACCACAGACAGGCTGTGTATGATCACCCTAAATAAACCAGCCCTGAAGTTTTACTCCTGTCTGTCTGTATTTTTCTTTACAGTCCTGCTCACTGATAGTTCATTGTTACATAGTTACACTCAGAAGTCTGCATTACTTCCGTATTACTGATTTATAGTTCCTTGGAAGGCAAATCCCCTAACAGGAAATGAGTATGTAGCTCAGCTGCTGCTTTTCCTGTTTGTATTCATTTTGCTAAAAATAGTTCCCCAAAAATTAAATATCCTAGAACGTGGTGACAGTGCTCAAATAACTCATCAAAAGGGCATTGTGGTTTAAATATCATACCACCACCAAACACCTAAGCACATTAACAGATATTTATAATTAATTGATTATTCTGTCTTAAAGGCTGATAATTTTAAAATTGTTCTCATCTGAGAATTCATTTTGGGAATTGTCAGTAAGAACATACTGATTGTTCCTTCTCATGATCACTCATATTTGAACACTTTGTGGATGAACCAGATGGCAAGATTAAGTCTTAGCTTAATTGCTACCAAATTATGTTGTTAGATATACTGTTGCCGCATAGTTGTCCAGTTACCACGTAAACAAGGCCTTCTGTCTTCTGACCTGAACAATGTCTGTACTCACATGCTAGATGTGACAGGCTATACAAGGTTTTATTTTACACACACACACACACACACACACACACACACACACACAATGGAGGGAGAGTTACAGACCTTTCATCTTGCGTGGCTTTGAGTGCTTTGCTTCTATTAGTCGGCACTTGCAATCATCTACACATTTGTCTTTTGGTCCTGGAACCCCTTCTCCTTTGGCAGGAAGGCTGAAGCATCTGATAGTCTACACACACTCAGGTACAAATGACTTAATGGTCAAGGGAGTCTGAAATCCCATATTCCTTTCAAGAAGTTGGAAGAACTCTAAGAAGTGATTTGTGCCACAGAGTTCACTACGAAATCAGACCAGAGCAGGAACTTGTTCTTGACCCCTTACCCTTCCCTGTCCTGCTCACTGGGGTCTGTGAGTACTTCTGTAATAAGTTAGCGTCACGTGAGTTCTTATCTCAAGAGCTCCATCCAGGAAACCTAACCTGAAACAGCACTACAGCAAATTAGTGTTTCATTGGTATAATTCAGTCATTGCTGAGGTCCTATTGATCCCAGGACACTCAAATGCTTAAACAGCTCTACACCCACTTCAAAGAAGTCTATCCCAGAATCTTCAAAACTTTTCTCAGGCCCAGTCTTTTAGAAGACACTTTCAAAAACATATTACTAGGACATTTGCAAAAGCAAATGGGTTTGGTGAAATTGAGTACCATAAACTTTCTACTTTGCTCTTGTTTTGAAGAATTATATTGTTTATTATAACCATTTAAATTTTGGGATATAGATGTAGATTGTATCATCTACACCTATATATTATAATACAATATAGTAATATTATTATATTACTTATATCATAAAAGTTACATTTGCAAATTTAAAAATTTTTGAACAGACCTAATTTATTTAAATATTCTTGTTTTTAGCAAATATGTATTAGAAACAGTGATATTGATTTCCCAAATTATTTTCAAACATTTCAGAAAAATATATTTCTATCTACCCATATAAATCTTGAAATTTATGTAATAATAGTGTTGACATATGTAAATATCAAAGGAGAAAATGATAAAGGAATTAGAACAAATGTAAGTAGTTGATATATTTTAGCAAAAGGTATATAAGCAGTCACAGCTATTAAGCCTTCTCTCTATGTTTAAAATTATATTATATGAAAAGGCAACAGTAATTTATAGTATCAACATTAAGATATTTGTGGGTAAGTTCTGAAAATATAAAATTTAGTATTTATTTATATATAAATATTGAAATTCTGGACTTTTCATGATATATTGATTACACAGTTAAGTTTCAAATGACTCTTGTTTATTTATCTTTTCAAAGAAAAGCTTTATGCCTAAAATGCATTTCAAATGGAAAATACTTCAATATATATTCACTTAATAAAAAAATTAATAGATCACAATGAATATTTGAAAACACCTAAAGAGCAGTTCCAACTGTGAGTACAGTTTTCATTGTATGTATATGTGTGTACACACACACACACACACACACACACATTTTTAAAGATATATATATCTTTTAGGAGATTGTGTTGCAATCCCCTTTTAATTAAACATATCATTTTTTAAGGGCCATAAGAGTAAAGTTAAACTTTACAATATTTTTTTCTATATACAAAGAATTACAGTACATGTTTATGGGGACTCCTAGTACAGGGCTCTCCTCTTTTCCACTAAGAGTTTCACTTATAGCAGACAATCTATGGGGGTGAGGAAGAGGAAAAAAAAAGGGTGATGGACCTCAGCTGATCCTCCCAGATCCCTTTCTTAAAAATATAAAGATAAATCTTTATTATCAGCTTGTTTCTTCACCAAGATGTAGAAATCTGCTCTCCCACGAGCTCCTGTGTGCTGCACTCACCCATCTTCTGCACACACTCACCTACACGCACACACAGGCAGCACCCACCTCAGGCCTGGAGCCCACCTGCTCTCTGCCCCTACCCCTTTGGAAGTGTAAGCGGCTTTTCTCAAGTTGTGAGATTTTGCTCTTTTTTTCCTTAAATAGACTATTTATTGAAAGGAAACTAAATGTTTTCATACCTCAACATGTAGGGACCAAAATACATCCCTTTCAAAATGGTTTTGCAAACCAGAAGGGAAACAGAATCTGGTAGAACTAGGGTAACTGGATTTAAGTGTATTCCACTTTTAGTCTGAACTGACACTGGCTTTGCTGGTCAAACAAAGGTCAATTTCCCCATAATGAACTATATTATCTGCATTCTTAAATATGACTTATTGCATACATATTTTTTCTTGTCTGAAAACATGTTGACTATTCAAAATTAAGTCATTCTTTTCTATAACCAATCCCAATACAATAATTACAACTCTTTCTTCAGGGATTAAAATTCACTTTAATTATTATTTTAAAATTTACCATAGACAAATAATTTTAAGTTGTTTTCTATCTCAAATTATTTGCCATGTTTTATGTAATAATACACACACATGCACATTGCTTCAATCAAGACTGGGGATACATTTTTAAAAACACAATTAAATATGCAGATGATTAATATAACGTGTGGGTAACATTCAATGTATTATTATCTAAATACATTATTATATGTCACCTATCTGCATGAATTAATGACTTTAAACCCTTGCTTTGGAGACCTCTCTTTGGTTTTTATGCAAACCACTTCTCCAGAAATAAATTCAAGGTGATTATTTCTAAATTACTTTTATCTCAGTAGTTGAAAGGTACTTCTCACCTTACAGCACCTTAGAAGGTGATGTTTTTTGTATGGGTGGAATTGTATAACTCAAAATATTGTATTATCTGGTCCTAACACTCAATATTTCAGAATGTGACCTTATTTAGACATAGTGACATTACAGATGTAATTAGATAAGATGAGGTCATATCATAGTAGGTTGTGCCCTTAATTCAATATGACTTGTGTCCTTATAAAAAGAGAAAATTTGAACACAGACAGCACACAGGGAAAACACTATGTAAAGAATAGAGTTATGCTGTAATAAGCAAAACAATGAACAGAACAACACAGTGATGTTTCTCTCCCTCTCTTTCTTCTTCCCTTGTCCTCTCTAAAAATAAATAAATAAAATCTTTTTAAAAAATGAGCAGAAACTTGGAGAAAATTTTGAAATACATCTTTTCTTAGTGCCTTGAGAGACAACATGACTACTGACACTTTTATCTAAGGCTTCTCTTCTCTGGAACTATGAGAAAATAAATTTCTGTTGTTTAAGCCACAGCATTTGTGGTAGTGTATGATGACAGCCCTAGGAAACTAACACCATGTAAATACCAATATCAATAATCCCTTGTTCTAGTGATTCAGTTGGTTACACTTTCTTGGCTTGAATTTCAATTTCATTCTAGAAAACATTGATAGTCACATCCCATCCTCATTTGCCATAACAAGAAATATCAGTATTTCTGGCATTCCTAAGTAAAGCATGATCCATATTAAGGACATTATCATATTTCTCTTTCAAAATAAAGAAGTAGATACTGCCTACACCATTGGAGATTTGTAGGTCCTTTATATTATTATTATTTATTTTTATTCACATTTGATAACTCCTTTAAATTTCTTGCATCTACTTTATACTAGATTTTGTGCTGTATGTTTCTAAATGCTTCTTTAATCAGAGAAAGTCAACAATGTTGTGATCAATTGCATGATAGTTATCATGTGAAGGGACACAAAAGTGAAAGGCTGGTAGGAAAACTTGTACAGTTAATAAAGGTGAATATTCAGAAATCTATGTAAGTACATGAAAATTTTAGGTTTAATTTTATTGTAAATATTAGGGCTTAAACAGTAGAAAATGTAAATTAAATTCAGAAAGTCTTAGTATACATCTAAGTTTACATTAAAAGGAGATTTGTTACTATATAATTTAGGTACTAAATAGTTTACCTATTTAAATTATAATTCAAAGTTTTAGTATGTTCACAGGGTAGTGTAACCATAAGTATAATCCAATGTTAGAACATTTTTATTTTCCATAATAGAAACTCTGTAAACACTCTCCATCTATCTCACCCACCAGCCCTATGTAACTGCTGAATTATTTTAAGTCTCTATAACATTGCCTATTTTAGACATTTTATATTAATACATTCATATAATATATGGACTTTTAGAACTGATTCCTTTAACTTAATAGAGTATTTTCAAGGTTTATGCACATTGGAGTATATGTTAGTACTTCATTCTTTTACATTGCTGAATGGTCTAGTCCATTGTATGTATTTATTGCATTTGTTTTTAACTTTTTATTTACTATTTCTGTTAGTAATGAATATTTGACTTATTTATACTTCTGGTCTATCAGGAAAGATTTTGCCATAAATGTTTTTATAAACATTTTTTGTGGACATATGTTTTCATTTCATTTGGGTATGAACAAGGATGGAATTGTTATGGAATTCCAAGGATGGAATTACATAAGGTAACTATATGTTTAACAGTTTTAGGAACTACCAAATAATTTTCCAGAGCTGATTTATTATTTCAAATTCTCACCTGCAATGAATGAAGGTTCTTATTTCTCTACATCTTTGTCAGCATATTATCTCTCTTTTTTATTATAGCCATCATAGTGGATGTGAAGAAGTATTTGACTGTGGTTTTATTTATATTTCTTTAATAACTAATTGTGTTGAGCATTTTTTTTTTCATGCCCTTATGGTCATATCTATGTATACTTCAGGGAAATGTCTATTTATATTCTTTGACCACATTAGAACTGATTTATTCATCTTACTGATTTATTTAAATTATAAGAACTATTTATGCATTCTGGATAAAATCCATTACCAGATACATAACTTGAAGCAATGATTCAAATAAAGTCAGTCCTCTTAGGCAAAATTATGAAGTTCATTCTATGTCTTGCCATACTTCTAGAGAGAATCTTTGCCCTTCTGTCTCAGTATTGGGTATGGAAATCCTCTTCTCCTGGAATAACATGCCTACTCTGCATTGGTACTGAGCAATAGATTCTAGGCTTCTAGCCTGCCTCTTCCGGTAAACTTCATCCTTTGAACAAGCTGAGGCTGGGTGACTAGGTTGTCTAAATCCTTGGCTCGCTGTGCCAAGAGTAAAGTTTCAGTTCTACAAGTGGGGATCAGGTGAGGGAGAGGGGACTCCGTCTCCTCTGCTATACTTTCCTGGAACAGAGCTTCTGCAACATGGGCAGAGGTGGGGGTGAATAAAAAGCACCAGTACTCTATCCCTCTAGGGGTAAACAGTAGCACACTCTGGGAGTTGTGGGGAGAAGTAGACACCGACTTCTTGGCTGACTCTTCCCAGAGCTGAGGTGACTGTGGTACAGCTTCCATCACACAGAAGAAAGAGGGTGATGGCTCAAACGTCACAGACTCTTACTATTCATATCCAAATTTAAAAGACTGCTTTCAATGGATATCTTTGCACTAGCTTTAGACCCTTAGAACAATTTTGAGAAGCATCCAATTATTGCATTTTATATATTTTACTGTTAAACTGCATCCCTGGCTGACGTGCTTCAGTGGATTGAGCGCTGGGCTGCGAACCAAATGGTCTCCAGTTTGATTCTCAGTCTAGGGCACTGGCCTGGGTTCCTGGCCAGGTCCCCAGTAGCGGGTGGGTGAGAGGTAACCACACATTGACGTTTCTCTTTTTCTTCTCCCTCCCTTCCCCTTTCTAAAAATAAATAAAACATTTATAAAAAACTGTTATTTTACTGGACAGATAATTCACCAAGCTTTTATCACCAAGCTTTTACCATGCCATTCTGGAAGTCCTACTTCTGGAAATCTACCTAATCTTATGACTTTGAACCTTGTGTTTTGATGGTTAATGTAAGGGTGTGATAAAAAGAAAAACTAAAAATATGATGAGGTCTGCAGCAATGAAATTATCTTTGATTTGGAGCTGGAAAACAAGAATGGAGATAAAAACACAAATTTTTAAATTACTACACAATCTGTTTTCTTAACAATTATACTCTTGGAGGCAAATGGAGGCATGCTTAAGAAGAAATATATAAATTTACTTTTTTATCAGTTTAAAGGGTATACAGAAACTAACTTGTATGAGGGGGCATCCCCCCCAAATGGACTTCTGTTCTGGAGGGTGAGACCCATGTAGTACAACCTTCCCCTGCTAAGTGAGTGCTCTAGGAACCCATCTGTATCAGTGTCCTAGCTGGCGTTGTAGTGAGAGGTTGTGTTCAGCTTCAGTTAAGTTTTTTAAAGACCTTCCAACCTGTTGGCTCATTTTATGATGGGTAGTTTACAAGTACACCTTCCCGCAATGTGCTTAGTGTTCAGCAATTTTTAACCAAAAGTGGCGTGACCCTCATGCACCACCCTCCATATTCACCCAATATCCCTGGAGCAACATTTCTTTGTTCCCCAGATGAAAAAGATCCTCAAAGGGAAACATTTTGCCTGTGCGGAAGAGATGTGACAAAAAACAGAAGCAGCACTAAAAGGCATCAAAACCGATGAATCCAAAATCATTTTGAGCAAAGGAATAAAATGTCTGTTGGGTGTCTTACATCAAATAGAGAGTCGTTCGAAGGCGAGTGAAGTTTAAACATGTAAGAATAAATTCCTGGGTTTGGGGGATGCCTTCATAGAATAGAAAATTGTGAGAATCCGTGTCTCTGAGTTCAATTATCCTGTTTAAAAATATTAAATATTATCTTCCTGGTGCACAAAACAGTATTATTTTCAAATTACTTTATTTAATTTCACCTGAGGTCATGCTTATTGAGTTTGGAGAGAGATAAAGTGAATGAGAGAGAGAGAAAGAGAAAGGAATCAATTGTTTGCCCCCCACTCCTCAACCAGGGGATTGAACCTATGACCCACATATGTGCCCTGACTAGGGACTGAGCAGACAACCTTTCAGTGTATGGAACAACACTCCAACCAAATGAGGAATGTGGCCAGGACCAAGTTATTCTTAAAAATATTTTTCTTTTTATTGATTGGGTCCAAGAACTATATATTTTTGCTTCTTCTAGGGAGGTGTTATTTGTACATGAGTATGTGCATAAGTGCACACGTATGTGGGTTTGTGTTGAAACTGTTAAAGGAAAATTGGAAGTGATTCTGAAGGTAACTTAAATGTGTAGACTTAATTGTCATCTAAAGCTATAGGATGGGCCAAAAGAACTTGATATACTCAATATAAACTGCTTCTCATGAACAGCACCGGTTTGATAAAGCCACAGTTCTCACCCACTGAGGTATTTGGTGACAATGTGGGTAACAGTAATTCCAGGTAAGATGGCACATATCAATTATCTTACCAAATATTAGATTTGTAAGAATGAATTCTTCTCCATTCATTATCTTATATTGGTTAATTTCCAATTCCTTGATATGGCTGTTTTTGAAAAATTTGCTAGTTTTTATTACTTTTGTCAGGGCATTGTCATTTTCATGTCATTGATTTTAGCAGAACTAAAATCTTATTCCTTAGCACCCAACTACTTTTTATGTGTCACCAAGGTGTTAAGATAATAATTGTTTATTCACACTCCGAAGGGTGATAAATCATACAACTATTAGTTGATTTGACTCTAAAAATATCAGCAAATTCAACAATACCTTACAGAACCATACACCATAATCAAGTGGGATTTATTCCAGGGATGCTGGGATGGTTAAAAATTCTCAAATCAGTCAATGTGATACACTACACTAACAAAATAAAAGATAAAAATTATAAGATCCACTCAACAGGATCTGGAAAAGTGATGAAATTCAACATCCACTTATGATTTTAAAAAATTCTCATCAAAGTGAGAATATGGGAGTATACATCAACTTAATAAAAACCACATATTGACAAACCATCTATGCAATACCATACTCAACAATAAAAAGCTGAACTTTTTTCCTTTAAGACTAGGAACAAGATAAGGATTCCCATTCTCACCATTCTTATTAAACATGTTATTGTAAGTTTTAGCAAAAGCGATTAGACAAGCTAAAGAAATAAAATCCATTCAATTTGGAAAGGAAGAAGTAAAACTGTTACTTTTTGCAGATGTTATATAAACAGATGGTATGATATTATATAAAGAAAACTATAAAGATTTAAAATCTTTTAGAATTAATAAAACAATTCAGTAAAGTTGCATGACACAAAATCAATATATGAAATTCTGTTGTATTTTTATACACTAAAACCAAGCTATAAGAAAGAGAAATTAAGAATATTATGCCATTGACAATTGCTTCAAATAATAAAATAGCTAGGAATATGTATAACTAAGGAGGCGAAAGACCTGTATATTAAAAACTCCAAAACATTTATTAAAGGAATTTTAGAAGACAAAATTAATAGAAAGATATTTCATTCTAATAGATTGGAAAATCAAGATTGTTTAAATGTTCATACTACTTAAAGCAATCTACAGATCTGATGTAATTCTTATTAATATTCCCATGGCATATTTCAATAAATTGAATATATAATCCTAAAAGTTTTATGGAACTGAAAAAGTCCACATAGCCTAAGTAATCTTGAGAAACAACAAAGTTGCAGGTGGTACATGTGATAATTTCAAACTATATTACAAAGGTATAGTAATTACAATAGTATGGTATAGGCATAAAAAACAGACACAAAGATCAATGGAAAAGAATAGAGAGGCCATATATAAACCAAGCACATAAGGTCAAGTAATTTTTGACAAAAGAGCCAAGAATATACAATGGAGAAAGGACAGTCTCTTCAATAAATAGTGTTGGGAAAACTGGTCAGCTACACACAAAAGAACAAAACTTGATCACGTTCTTAACCATATGCAAAAGTTAGCTCAAAATGGATTAAAGACTTCTACATAAAACATGAAACTATAAAACTAGAAAACACACAAGTAAGCTCCTTGACATTGGTCTTGGTGATGATTTAAAAAAATCTGACACCAAATGCAAAAACAACAAAAGGACAAATAGATAAATGGGACTACATCATACTAAAAAGTTTCTGCACCCTAGAGAAACTATCAATGACATGAAAAGGCAACTGAATGAATGGGGAAAATATTTGCAAATCATGTATTAGATAAAGTGTTAATATCTCAAAATATAAATAACTCATGAAACTTAATAACAAAAAAACACATCAGTTACAAAATTGGACAGAAAATTTGTGTAAACAGTTTCCAAAGAAGACAAACAGATGTCCAACACTCACTTGAGAAGTTGCTCAATATCACTGATTATCAGAGAAATGCAAATCTAAACTGTAATCATATGGCATCTCCACCTGTTTGAATGGCTGCTGTTAAAAAGGTAACAAGTGTTGGCAAGGATGTGGAAAAAAGAGGACACTCATGCTGGTGTTGCTCAGTGGACTGAATGCCGGCCTGCAGATGAGAAGGAAAAAAGGGAACCCTCATGCACTATTGTTGGGAATTTAAATTTTGTGGCCACTATGGAAAACTATGAAAGTTCCTTAAAAAATCAAAAATAGAACTACCATATGATATAGTGATTCCACTTCTGGGTATTTACCTGAGAAAACTAAACCACTAAATTGAAAAGATGTAGGCACCACCATATTCACTGCAGAATTATTTACAATAGTCATGGTATGGAAACAACCTATGTGTCCACTGAAGAATAATGGGTAAAGAAATTGTGATATATCCTCAAAATAACCAATAAAATCTCTATTATGAAATAATGTTTTGAAAAAAATAAACCATTTTATATAGAGAGTGCATTCTGCTAAGTGAAATAAGTCAGACTGAAAAAGACAAACAAGCAAAGTGATGGACACAGAGAACAGTTTGGCGGTTGCCAGCGTTGGAGAGTGGGGACATGGAGGGATGGGTGTCCAGGGGTCAATAGGTAAAAAGCAAATCAATCACAAAAACTGATTCTGATTAACTTACGTTCTACAACATATGTTTGTAGAACAAATAAAACAAAATGATCATTAGTTTCTTTGATTTACCCACAACACTTGAAATATATTGCAATCATTTCAGTTATTTAAAGAAATTGAAATTCAGGTAGATTTAATGCCTCTTTTACCTGTGATGGTGTAATGGTTACGTTTCAGACTGTCAATTAAGCATAGGCCATCAGGTTTTTGTCTTCTGCTTATTATTATTCAAAATTAACTTAATATTAAGAATCCTTAGTATAGAGTTTGCATCCACTTGAAATTTTAGTTTTATTTAGGAAAAACATAGAGTATACACATTTGTAGGTATTATTTTATTTTAAGGTAGTAAATTCATCTATAATTTAATTCCAGGAACAAACAGAAAGTTTATCTATTCTAGGATTACTACAAATGACCAGTTGTGCGTGTGTCTTATCAAACACTCCTTCTGTTCAGTAACAACTTCAACTCAAACCTACCCCCACTTCAGTGCACACGCATAGGGTCTAACTGACTCACTTCAGTGCACACGCATAGGGTCTAACTGATTCACTTTAGTGCACACACGTAGGGTCTAACTGACTCACTTCAGTGCACACGCATAGGGTCTAACTGACTCACTTCAGTGCACACGCATAGGGTCTAACTGATTCACTTCAGTGCACACGCATAGGGTCTAACTGATTCACTTCAGTGCACACGCATAGGGTCTAACTGATTTACTTCAGTGCACACACGTAGGGTCTAACTGATTCACTTCAGTGCACACGCATAGGGTCTAACTGACTCACTCCAGTACATATCCATATGCATAGGGTCTAACTGATTCATCTTCTCTGACACCTTTGCCCTCTTCCTTTTTTAACTGACCTTTATAAGTTTTTAATCAAATTTATTGAGGTGACATTGGTTAATAAATTTTTATAGATTTCACTGTATACTTATGTAATACTTCATCTCTTTATCATATTGTGTATTTACCACACAAGTCAAATCTTCCATCACCATTTATTTGATCCTCTGCACTTTTTCCTATGCCCCAACCACCTTCTCTCTGATAACCTGTGTGTGTGTGTGTGTGTGTGTGTGTGTGTGTGTGTGTTGTTTTCATATGTTTGGCACAAATGCTCCTTATTAAAAATGGATAGTAGTAATGTTTAGAAGTATATTTTATTTCTTATGACTGGCTGTATGTCATATATGATCACTTCATACATCATCTAATATTGAACCTGTTAGAACACACATTCACTTATCTTCTAAAGCTATGGCTATATAATTTTTATTTTTTTTTTGCCTATTTGACGCTACATTTAAAAAAATGTTCTAGTTTGATATTTTATTGATTGAGTGAGTTAGTAAGTACTCTTTAATGATACATATTGAATATTCTTCATCCAGCTTGGTATTCTAAACAAATTCCATCCTGGTCACTGAAATCTAAAAATATAAAATAAAATTACACTGTGTTCCAGGTAAGGAAGAATAAAAATATTCAGAGCAATAACAGTTTTCAGCACTACAAAACAATTATTTGAAAAGTAGAAGAGACCTTGGGTGTTAGTTCATCTGGATGTTAATGACATGGTGGTTTGAAAGGGGAATTAGTGTGTGTTGAAGCTAATTAAGTCACAGTTTGTTAAATGTCACATCTGTTGTTAATAAAGCATATGGTTTTAAGTTTTAATCTTGCACAGATCTGGCATTTTAAACCAGTCTCTGCTTAAATTTGGATCTGGGATGATTTTATCCTTTTGTGGTATAATGCAATTTAATATTAAGGGCTAGATTTCAAGAGAAAAACTTTAAGATACTTTTGGAGAAATTTTAAAATTAGGTTATAATCTATGACTCAAAAATTGATTACAAATATTTGTGACTTAAGTTAAAATTATAATGTGGAATGGTATAAGAATTAGAAAATATTTTAATTATGTGAAGAGCAGATATTTGGGTCAAAGAATTTAAGATCATCTTAATACAGTAATTTAAGTTTTGATTTTGGATTAAAATATTTATTCTCATATGTCTATTCAACATAGATTTGATTTTATGTTGTCAGCTGTCAAATGCATCAGAATGAACAATATGAATCACACAATATGAAATGCACAGAAATTCAGATTGAATATATAAATGTTATAGAAGTTCTCTGAAAATTTGAATTGAAGATCTACTTTTTAGGACAATAAAAATTTTATGTATGTTCAATAATTATCTTTCATTGTGTGAAGATAATTTGTGTTGTTTTTATGTCTGCAATCTAGGTAGGTAAAACAAGAAGGAAATTACAATCCTCTGTGTGACCTTTTCTCACATTTAATTTGAGGGATCGTTTCTGTGGAGATCTCCATGGTTACCAGTTACACAGACTTTTTAAATGTTTGACAATGTTAGAGCGAGCCATGGGGCTATCGCTTTGCATTTCACACATATAAGGGCATTTGTACTATGAGACCGCACCTCTGAAATCGTAAGTGTGGATTTAATGAAATGTACTGTAATGGCTACAACACATTAAAGACCTATAAATGTGCATATATGGATGATTACTCTATGAGAGACTCTATACCTAAAATTGCAATTTGTCAAAGTATATGCCTAATAATAGGTAGAATTGTATTTAAGTGACTGGACAGATCAAAATTACTGTGCTGTGGAAATAACATAGAAACAACTCTCCATTTGGGGTGTCAGTTTTGTTGTCCTTGACAACAGCAGGACATCATAACAGTGGAGAAAAGGAAATCACTAAAAAAACCCGATAGTATTTTAAAAGGATAAATTTTTATACAATAAAATAAATTGAACACACTATAAGTTTTCTTTAGGTACTTTTTGGAAAACAACAGCTGGAACGAGTAGAAGATGTAAAGTATTTACGGTCACATTTTACCATCTTGACCATCACCCACCACACCTTTTTTCTGACATGATCCACTCCTAAAATGTCAATTCTATATTTGTATATTTACATACTACGTAAGTGTATAAAAAGTGATATTGAAGTTTTTCAATTAGTCAAATATTGTGGATTTTTTTCCAGTCATGTAGAATGTTTGGTCAGCCTAAAAATTTTAATTGTATGATTAACATATATAAACTATATCTTTCATTCCCCTTTAGTATATTTGAATTGTGAAAGTTTGACCACTTGTCATTTAATAATAAGCCAGAAATAATTCAATTTTAATACAATTTTTTTCAGTTAAACACATTTTAGCCTGTTCATTTGGGAGTAACTACTGACTATATCTGTGTTTCAATGATAGACCACAGCCACAAACCGAAAGAAATAGAGCACGAAAATAATCCTCCCGAGTGTTGATATTTTGTTTGAGAAGATTTATTCTATGCTCTGTTTCACCCATCCTCGGAGTCAGTCGTGTTAATTCAAGAGCTTTGTGCCACATACTTAAAAAAAAAATGTTTCCACTATTAGAATTCAGCACTTTAATCTCAAAGATGGGCGCTGCTTCATTTTCTTCTCTTCTAAAATTTAGTTATATTTTAGTATAAATTTTTTTCATGTGGAAATATCAATGAAATCTATTTAAAATTATTTTCACTATACATTAAATACATTAAAACATAAAAGGAAATGAGCAAATCAATAAAATAACTCACTGAAAGTGGCTGTGAAATATTTTGTTGTGTATGTTGTAGTATCTATTCTTTTCTTCAGGTGTGCAATATGAAAATCTTTATCTGATGCATAGTATGTTCTTATGAAGGAATTAAGTAGCTATTAGAAATACTGTCCATAAAAGCACTTATTAAATTTATAATAATCTATGATTAAAATTCTGTAGAAATACAAATTCTACAGAATTTAAAAACATCTATATGCATATTCACTCTTGCACAATTTAAAAGTACTTTTACAATCTTCTTTGTGTGTTCTTTATCATTTACTTAGAATATATTATTTTTATAATTCTTGTTAAGTTATCAGTATAACAAACTTAGATTAGAAGAACTTAAGAGAAGGAAAAAGAAACCCATACAATATATCAAATTTCCTGTACAAATAGTTCTGATTCAGTGAAAATGTAATATAATATTGCATTTATCTAAAAGTCTATAAAATACTAATAATATTATTTAAAACATTTCCAATTTCTAATTATATTCTATTTTTAATTAAACTTATTTTATTGTTGTTCCAGTACAGTTGTCTCCATTTTCTCTCCCTATTCCCCCCTTACTCGATCCTACCCACTTTGACTTTGTCCATGGGTCCTTTATACATGTTCCTTGATGACCCTTCCTCTATTTTCCCCCATTATCCCTCTCCCCACTCCTCTCTGGTTACTGTCAGTTTATTCTTTATTTCAATGTCTCTGGTTATATTTTGCTTGCTTGTTTGTTTTGTTGATTATGTTCTGCTTATTAGTGTCAGAATTGTACAATCAAAATAGTTAAAATTGCAACTTTTGTTATATATTTTACCCCAATACACAGTCATTAATTTAATCTAAAAGAAACTCAAAACTGAATAACAAACAAAAAAAATAGAAGTATATAAAATAAAAAGAAAATGTTTAGACCATAAAGACCTTGTTATAATAATAATTTCTTATGAGTTACAACCTATAATGTTATATAGGTTGATCTAGAGAGGGTAATAAAGATTATAAAACATTTCAAAGGGAATACATTCATACTTTTATTGCAATTTCTAAAAGTATCCTAATTTTCAGATATTCATCAGGGATGTTTATGCAGAAATATCTACTTCAATGTATTTAAATTAAAAATAGCAAACATCTGAAATATCCACTCATCTATCTATCACATTTTGTTGCAGTCATTTGGTGCCTCTCTAAGATAATGTGAAATTCCCAGCTGCAGGATTCTAAAAAACATATTCTCCAACTAGGAGGTATGTGAGTTATAGCTATTACTGTAGTTTTACTGAGCTTAGGCAGAAATAATCTCTGGATCAGAGAGAAAAGAACTTAAACATACTGAATTCAGACACCGGGTCATAATTTTGTGAGATAATTGATGAGTTTTGGGCAGAGACTGTATCCCTTTTCTCATATAGTCAATTCCATCTTCAGCACACTTTCTATGTCCATTCTTTTATTATCCATTTTCCTTTATGTCCTTTCTCATTTATTTTTACTTCCTTACCACCTTTCTCCTTTCTTTAGCTATATTTTTTAACCAATAATCTGGGGGTATATGTGAGAACTATTAAATCACAGCAAAGATGTGAGCCACTGATTAAGTTTTGCTCTGATCGATTCTCCTCTTTGGCCTCTCCCATAAATTCCATCAGCACATATACAAACTCAGTAAATATGCCTTTCTTCATAAGTCAAAACACATGAGACATTCAGTATATTTTTATTTATGTATTGTGTGTCTATAAAATTTCTTATAACAATATTTGCCAATACATTTTATTGCTTTGGTTCTGTTATTAGCTAGATTTGTACTTTGAAAAAAATCTATCACGTCAGTGACCCTAATTTACTCATTTTTAATGTGAAGTTGTAAAAAATATTCTATAGTCTGTCCAGTAAGTATCCAGAGATGTACTATGAAAAATGGAGACATTTATTGAAGAAGATACAAGATACAAGAAACATTGTACATAGGACAATGATGCCTCAGTCCCCTTCAAAGTAGGCATCTTGGGAACTCACGTCCACAGGTAGCAAACACAAGGTTCGCTGGCCGAATCTGGCTCTCCACCTTGTTTTATCCAGCCCAGTACCTTGCTTCTACCTGGCAGTAGTGCCGAGCTCTCACTTAACTGTTAAGGAGTAGTTACATTTATACAGTCCTAAAATTACATTTGGCCCTTTGAAGGCAACCATGAGGTTGATGTGGCCCCCTGTGAAAATGAGTTTAACACCCCTGACTCACACAGTTCTCCCGGTCCAAATCAGCTGCTACGTTTTATTTTCTTAAATCTCATCAACGGTCTGAAATCTTTTCCCTTTCAAAGGTGATTGTAGTGTTGGGAAAAGCCAGAAGTCACAGGTGCCAAATTTTGGCTGTAGAGGGGCTGAGTTACCTGGGTAATCTGATGTTTTGCAAAAAAACTGCACAAGACCTGATGCATGAGCAGGTGCATTGTTGCATTGTTATGATGAAGCTGTTCCCAGTTTCCCATGACTATGGCCTTCTCAACCATTCAAATAGTTTCTGGGAAGGCATGTTCAAGCTTAAGCCAAAATTTCATGCAAATTCATTGCTGTACAGACTCAGTCATTTTTAATGTGATGGCCACACAGTACACATGCTCACTCAATGGTGTCTACAACCCCCACTGACTAGTACACTGAAGTTGTCATCATTCACATGCCTTCCAATCCACTCTCCTTGGCTGCCACTGATTACACTTGTTACCAATTACATTGGTTATACTGATGTTGCACAAACCATTCTTGTTCTATTAACCATGGTTGGACTTTTTCCAGACAGACCTCATAGCTTAATGTTTTTCACAAGTGCTTTTCTTATGATTTTGGTAGAAGACATTTGTAAAATTGAGTCTACTTTGTAATGGAGAAATCAGGCACTGGTATATAAAATTTAGGCAGAAAATATAGAATGCAATCTAGCATTCAGATATAAAGTTATTCTCTGCCTGTATTGTTAATTTGCATATCCAAATAGATTAATTTCACATGTTAACAATAATGTCCATTTTCACTTTCTAATATTTCACATGAGCCTTTTTCTTATTTACATATCTGTTGTGTTTTAGATAAGATGGTGTCTGCTGCACAATGGTGATTTAAAAAGTCACTTATTCTGTAGGTATTTGAGTGTGCACTGGGAATAGAACAACAAAACAAGGAAAGAAGGTCTCCAGTCATGTGAATACCCTATACTATAAAATAAGTGAAAAAAGTTAATAAATGGCAAATTGCAATATGCTTTAAAATGGCCTAAATTTGTTATGATAGAAATAAGAGAAAAGTATTTCTAGAAGTCACTTTTCAGACAATTCTTTATTAAGAAGCTTGATACTAGTGATAGACATAAATTAGGGAAGAGACAAACTTCAATACCATGTAGTAACTATCTTGGGCAAGGAACATACGCAGTGTATCATGAGAACACAGCATGATATAGTACGTTGGCACAGGGCTAGAGGTCAAAGCCAGGAAGTTTTCCTGGAGGAGATAAAACATGAACTGAATTCTGAAGTCTAAGTCCATGTTTATAGGAGAAGAAATAGGGATAGAAGAATAAGGGAAAAAAGGAAACCAAAAGGGAAAGCCCAAATATATAGAAACAAAGCTGTGATAAAAGATTAGTCTTATTAAAAATAATAATTATCCATATTTTGGCTATTCATACTGATTTTCTTCTCTATTTTTTATTATGACATTAATAGTGCTGCTTTCACCTTTACAAAATTAGGATATAAAGTCTTCATTTTACTATTTAAACCAATCTTAAAGACCAGAAGCACATTTTTCTCCTTTATTTTCCCTTCTTTATTTTTTAGCAGTTTGACATTTGAATTTTCTGATCTCAGGATAATCCTAACAATTCTGTTTCTGGGCAAACATCCATCTATTTGAATCAGTCTAAAATAGGTCAACAGGCTCTATACCCTTGGTTTTCTGCTCTGACATGCTATTAATTCCTACCACTTAGAAAGTGTAGCACAGATTAAGACAGTTACTTTCAGAGGGTTCATTTACAGATATATATTTTTTAGATTTTATTTATTTATCCCCAGAGAAGGAAGGGAGGGAGAAAGAGAGAGAGAGAGACAAACACTAATGTGCGGTTGTTGGGGGTCGTGGCCTGCAACCCAGGCATGTGCCCTGACTGGGAATCAAACCTGTGATGCTTTGGTTCGCAGCCCACGCTCAATCCACTGAGCTACACCAGCCAGGGCCATTTCCAAATATTATTTTAAATTTATGCGGCCATTAGTCATCAATAGGACATGTGCTTTTGTGTTAATCTAAAGGATATAACAGAACTTAATGAGTGTCAGATAAACAGAAGACATTTTTATTTTTCTTTATTTTTTGCAAGAAAATTCTCTTTATAAAATATTCCTAAAAATAAAGGTTTCAAAGGAAAGGAAATGTCACTATAGCAGGGCAATATAATTTTATTTTTACATAAATCATTAAAAGTTCATAAAAGCCCTTATCTATGCCATCTATTCGTGAGTTCAGTAATGTCATCCTGGAGGTTGAAGGGCACACAATGATGAAATAACCTCATTTTAAATCAAAGTGTTATTCCTAAAATACAACAATATACTAATCATTGACCTATAATTTCTGAAATTTATTAAACCACAACTCCTACTCGCTCTTTTTCTATGTCTCTTTTTATTTTCCCATAAAAATTACCCTGGGACATTTAGGTATATACATATAAGCAATTTCTATAGTTTGTAAATTAAAATATTTCATCAAAATATAATTTATATGCAATAAGTTGAATTCTACAATTTGAATCACCCAGTTTAATTATTAATTTTAATTGTACATTTTGATACCCTTTGACAAGTATACATATACAACCAAGTAACTATGACCACAACCAAGATATGAAATACCTGGGGGTGATGCAAATTACCTAATAATAACTTTCATAGACCTTATCATCTAAAACCAAAGAAGTCATATTATTAATATTTAATATGATATTTAACTAAATAAATGTAATTAGTGTGTAATTGCAGTATTATGAGATCTCCAGGGCTGAGAATTTTGTCATACTTGTTCAATGCCATATCTGCCAGTGACATATACTAGTTGCTCAGTACATTTATGTTAAATAGAAAAACTAAGAATGTATTACTTACCTGGGTAAGTACACTGATTTGTTTAATAAGAAACAATAAATGTCAACATTAATGGAATATTATGCTAAATTTAATGTCCTCTTATAAGGATAACAATTTTAACCATTTTATTGTAACTCAGTTTTATACCTCTAAGCTCAGTATATCTTTTTCTTTTAAAAATTATAATTACATCTAATGAATGGAATTTGATTTGATTAACTATTTAATTTTAATTGTACATGCTCTCAGTTTTATAGTGGTAATGGCTACTCCATTTTATATGACTGATACAACCTGATGTTATTTTGAAACATTGAAAACAAAGGCTTGTTGCAAAACAATGACCAAAATTGATTTTATTAACCTTTTTTTCCCCTTATAGTAAAAGTTGTTAGTTTGCTATGCAAACATTACCATCCAACATCAACAACACTCTTTGGTGATAAAGCATATTAGAAAGCAACAATTTAAACGTTCTCACTCCTACAATCAAAGATCCTTTCTTTCCTGGACAGTTACAGTTCTCCATCACAACAATAATTTTTGGCACCCAGAAAGCCTATTTGATGGACTACGATCAGGATTTGTTACCACCTGTAAGAGCAGCTGCTTCTAATTTCATGACACCAAAAAAAGTCTCACCAATTATGTTTGTTATAAAATTTTTAGACAGTAGATATTTTCATTCTTTACCAACACCATTCTTCTCATAAATTAGCCTATTTCATTTTTATAACCATTCTTTTTATAAAATTGCATACTTTTTCTGTTCTACAGCAAACATTCTATATAGCTGTCTCCCATTCACTCCTGGCCCTTCCCATGACATTTGGCTTTCATGACAGCCATGTCATTTCTCAGCTCTTGCACACCAGATGACTTCCCTTCCAACTTCTCCAGCACTTACATCTGAGTTCAGATGCTCACTTGGCAGTCCCAGTTTTTCATGCAATGCTATGTATAATATTCATTTCAGTCGTGGGTATGCCAACCCTAGTTATCTTGCAATAGGAAGCAAAAATAAACAAGCATCATCAGCAAAATTTACAAAAGAGCATAATATGTTAAATATGTTCTTAGTAGCTGCCTTGAAATGACAATGACAGGCATCTTCCTTTCTGGATTAAAAATAAAGGAAAATAAACAAACTGGACTAGAATACCAGGTAGTTTCAAAAATCATCAAGGAAATCATTTATTTTGGACTGAAATACAATCCAATTCCTTTAGAAACTGTGCCCCTGGAGTTTTGGAATAATTTTAGTAGACGTATTTTAAAGATCACTCTCGAGCCTTCAGTCAGGTACAACCCAATTTAGAGACATCTGGCAACTGCGCTTAAACTTCATTGCACTGGTAAATCTCTTTAGAAATACAGGTGTTTCCATCCTACTTTCAGTATATATTCAGTTAAAGAAATGAGTCTTATATATGCCTCAAACTTCTATCTTTAGTTGACAGTTGTGAAGGATGTCATAGATTATCAGTCTAATGAATAAAGTGAGTACTGATGGTCACAACAACACATTTCATGTTCAACAAAAACAAAAATAATAATTATAATAACAGCAGTAGTCCAGACCACATACATCTTGTTAAAAAGATCATTGATCATTAAAGTGTACATGGAAAACTATATATATAGTTTTATTTCCTTACATATGTTATATTTCTATAAACATACTATAAATATGTTATATTTCCTTACATATTATTTCATCATTTATTACTAGTGTGCCCTGGGGCTAAGTAGCTCAGTTGGTTAGAATGTCATTAGAGTGTCATCCCCATATGCCAAGGTTGTGGGTTTGATCCCCAGTCAGGACATATACAAGAATTAACCAATGAATGCATAAATTCATATGACAACAAATTTCTCTCTCTTTTCTCTCTCTCTCCCCTTCTTTCTCTAAAATCAATTTTAAAATTTAAGAAAAAGAAGTAAAAACCTGTTTGTATGCTGATCATATTGATCCAGGGAGCAAGGAGAAATTTCTCATGTGGGAGAGTGAGGAAAATCACTAAGGTGTTGCATTTAAAAACAAAGAATAGTATTGGATCTTGTGCAAAAATGGAAGGGTTGCTTTGGATAAGAACTTGGACAATTCATCACAGCAATTAATGAGAAGTTAGATGAGTGGAAATAGCAGTGAATTGTTACATGTGGTAGTGATTCTTCGAGAAAAAACCCTTCAAAATCTTGTATACATGTTTTCCATTGTGGAATAAGAAATAAAATATATCAGCTGAGTAACAGGATGAGAATAAAAGATGATAGAAGTTTGAAGAAAGGAGAAAATAAAAGGAAAGGTATAAAGTTATCTTGGAGAGTAGGGTAGCAACAGACTAGGAAACTGTCATGATTGCCAGTCAATAGTGAGTTGAATTTGATCATTTTAAGTTTAAAGGGTGACCACTAGGCATATGCTTGTGTTTATTTCTCTAGCCACTTTCAGCTACAAGAATTCATGTGATGAACAGGCAGAATGGGATTATACCACATTTGCCACAGAGATAAAGTAGGAAAAGGGTCTGTTGAGTTAAATTTAAATCGTTAGTATGAATTAATTTTCCCAAATTGTAAAAAAGATCCAGATATTTAATAGCCAGGACTATATTTATTCTGCTTTGCTCCATCAAGATACCTGTATACACAATAATAGGGAATCAATTCATACAACGAAAAACCATGCAGTACAATGTGTTCCATAGGGAAGGAGTAGATTATCACAGTTATGAGCACACACTAGGTGGTTAATTAGTCTAAAATAAATACTGTCTACCAATGATGGGATTATAGAATTGTGCACATGAAACCTACATGATTTTGCTAGCCAGTGTCACTGCAATAAATCCAATGAAAAAATTAGTGGGTTAAAAAATGAAATAAAATGAATATTGTCTTCAAAATTATTCTGGGAATGTAGATACCTTAAATTCCCACAGTGATGTGGACCCTGGCTCATGGGGTCTGCAGCATGGTGGATGGGAGAGAGACATTCACATGGACTACCAAGTCCAGTGGAGGAAAAGGGACAGCACAGCTTTTTCGCTCAGGGAGAGGAAAACCCGTGGCCCTTGCTGAGACCGGCCTTTATTGAGTTTCTCTGCACATTACATGACAGTCCTCATTTGCTATGCACAGATTGCTTTAGGTGGTTACCTTTCACAGAAAACAAACTAGCCAATGCCTCTAATCACATCACAGAAGAGAGATATTTGCAAGTGAAAATGTAACAGGGTGCAGCCAAGAGGGGGGCTCCAAATAGGAATTTGGAATGGGGTCCAGAACTCAAGGTGTTCAGGAAATATTAGGATGTCCTCACCCCACCCACCACCATGTGTGGGTTGGGGGAAGGGACACATGGAGCAAGGGCCATTGAGACCTGTTTTGTATAGCAACAGTTTTGCAGCTAACCTCTGCTGTGGTCATTTAACATATCTATAACCTTTAACTGGTTGCATGGATATGTTAAATAGCTGTGGCCATGCTCTGAGCCAGGGGGATGGAAGTAACCTCCCCACCAGGACGTAACTGGGGGGCAGGTCCCCGGAGTTACAGTGCCAGGGCCCATGCCTGCCCAGACTCACAATGGCAGCCCAGTAAAGCTAGAAGAATATGAGAGTGCTGGCAGGTGTAACTGATTGTAGGAGGAGTCGGAAATGGGGCTGCAGAGGAAGATTGGCGCGGAGATTTAAACTCAGACTCAGCAGCCATTGAGGGGAGAACCACTCGGTCTTTAGCAGAATGGGGACTCCCGCAGCCCTGTGCAGAGAGAATCACCATGTGGCTTTAGCAGAGAACTGCCACTCACCTTTGGCAGAGTAGCGACCCTGTTCCTTGCAGCCACTGAGGAGGAAGAACCATGCAGTTTTGGCTGAGTGGAGACTCCTGTAGCCCTAGGAGAGAGAACCACAAGGCTTTGCCAGAGTGAGGACTCCCACGGCCATTGTGCAGAGAGGACCATATGACTGTGGCAATGGAAAGGAGAGCCATGTGGCTTTGCCAGAGTGTGGACCCCTGAAGCTTTAGAAGGGGGAACCACCACCCAGCTTTAGCAGAGATCCCGGTGACACAGCTGATGGTGCTAGGAACCGAGGGAGGCCTACCAGTGGAGGCGGATTACTGGGAAGAACTGGGGGCTGCCTGAGCCACGAACTTCTATTTCTTTTCCTGAGATACAGTACCCTAGCCTGGGCAAAGGGGGGGAAGAAAGGACTGTGTGTGTTTGTGGGTGTTTTCAGGGACTTTGGAATTTTGATGAAGACATTAGGTCACTACTTTAAGTTTGTATAGCATTAAATAAACATTTCCTTTCCTTTTCACAAATTTCTGGCATTAAGAGACATCTTATCTCTGGTGGCAGACATAATGAACCTGGGGGATTCCTTTCTGGTAATAGTATATCGCCCTTAGGCCCTATCTTGTTGTTCTGTAACAAAAAGGGAAAAGTAGTTGAACCAGTTACACTACATACTGTGGAGTTTTAGCATGGATTTTAGGAAGTTACAGTAAGCACTTGCTGTCTCAATTCAGGGTGGGGGAGCTTTTAGCAAGAGCAAAACTCATAGCAGCCTAGGCACATTGCAGGCCTGATTCCCCATGGGAGAACCTATCTGTGGGCGTGGGTCCTGTGCATCTCCCAGTGGGAGCTGGGCCCATGCCATGCAGAATGGTCTCCTACACTTCAGTCCTAGTTTCTTTAGTTGTTTATTTTAATTATATTTTTTCTGTGAGAACTAAATGAGATAATACACATAAAATATTAACAAGTGCTTTTTGCTGCAATTAAAGTTATTCCATTTATTAATATTAGTGTTATTTTCCATTTAAAAATCCAATTTTTCCTGCTTATCAGCCATCTACCTTATACCTTTGCCATATCCTCCCAACCACCACATGTCTTCACTACTGAATTGCCTTGATTAACATTTTACTCATGACTTCATATGAATACACCATTAGTTGCCCCTTGTTCTTCTGACATTTCTAGCCAAATTCATCCTGGGGACATTTGGATGGTAATTCCTAATAGAGTAACAAAGGTCAGAGAAATCTTCCCAACTTACCCATTCTGAAATATAAAATGTCACTTGAAATTAATTCCTCAATAAACACATCAGAGTATGTTTTTCTGTACACTTAAAATGCACCCACTTATTACATTTTTTTATTTACATCATCTTACACAGAATTCTCAGTGCTGTACATTTTATAAAAATTTACGTGCCTAATTTCAAATATAAAATTATAAAAAATCATTCATTAAAATATTCAAAATAAATGTCAGTACAGTTAGTTTTTTATTGATTAAATCCATATACTATAAACTAATAAAAATGCATATATTTGTCTATCAACTGAAAGTGATATTTATAGATATTTTCAAAGTGAAGTATATTAATTTTAATGAAAATGATTTTCATATTATAGAATAGTATGCTAATTTGAATGACATCAGGGTGATTTCTGATTTAAATGTTTTTTGGTAATTTAGGAGGTTGGATAAAAATTACCTTATTTATATTTTTATTTATAAGACTATTCTAAGACCTAATGGACTGTGAGCTTCCCGGGAGACTCTATTCTATCGGGTCAGTCTTAAGCCAGCAACATATCTAAGAATGCTACTGAGCATCATCACCTGGTCCCTGCTCCAGTGAGGTCAGCTTCATGGGAGCTCTGTCTATAAACATCTCCAAAGTAATTAAACTATAATCAAATATCACCCTTGTGAAAATCTATAATGTTTACAAACTCTTTCTCCAAAGAGTACTTAAAATGCTTTGTTAATTATGTAATTAAGACTGACAATTTTGAAATTAAGACATCCTGGCTATGTACTTCAAAATCATTAGGAGACCATTATTCAGGGTATTTTCTGAATTCCTTTAAAACTTACCTTTTAACACTTTTTTATCTTTGGATAATGTTAGGAATAATTTTGATGTGTCAACCTTTATTGTGAAAACTTGTAATAACTTAATTGATGGCAATTACTTTAATGCAATATACTCTTGCATAAATAGAAGTGAGTCAAAAATAATTCTCGTTGTCTTTCAAATTAATCATTCTCATATCTGCTTAATTGGCCAACACTGTGTTTAACAAAACTTTTAAAGTTATTCTTTTGTTAGTACTCAGTTTAATTTACATATCCATTGGTCTAGCATCTGGTTGCCCAAAACTCAACACCCACAGTCAAACCATACTTGGTTTTGCATGAGGGGATCTTTTTCTTTCCAAGAATAGGATTGGTTATCTTTCTTTTAAAAATTTTGTTTTTAATATCTGTGGAAAAGGGAGCATGATCTCATGACCTTTGGAATATACTAGGGATCTCAAATTTCTCCAGGTCTTCCTGTATATTGCCATAAAGTAGATTATTCTCACCTGTACATTTGCACACGGCTCAGGAATATAGCATGCCATTTTTAGAATACATACTCCCAGGTGCTATATTTCCAGTGAATATTCACAGGCTTTTTTACTTTTTGGAACCCAGCACATAAGATGGTGCTTGTGTAATACAGAGTGGGTGCTCAGTAAATATTTCTAATGAAGTATTAAATAAATAGAAAACCAATTAAAAGTATATCATTAGTTATACTGCTAAAAACATATACAATATTATTTCAAAATACTATTAACTCCTCAAAATCACTTAGATGGCAGTGGAAGATAAAATAATTAAAGCTTTCATAAGATCTAGGCTGAAGTTCCAGATCACTGTGGATCACTGGTGCATCAAGCAGATTATAGATTTTCCTTGGGATTCAAACAAAATATGTTGAGTAGTTGTTATGGTGTATAAATGTATTTAACCCACATGACTAAGGAATTGACAACTGTTCATGAAACAAACTACTTTCTCTTGAAATTAGTAATAGCCTTTAGCGGATGTGAGAACTCAGCTACATTTGAGAGTTGTCAGCTATGTTTTTTTTTCTTTCAGATAGAAATATAAATGGTATAGACGATTTAATCTAGGTCCTAGTATTTCAAGCATAATTGAAATGTTTGGCCTATCCCTAAATTTTGGAGGCTGAAGCCCATAAATCTTACACCATAATATTTAAACATAATAAATCAAGTTACACCCACACCTATTCAGGGGTCTCTTCTTTTCTTCTCTTCCTCCCACAACCGACTGACTCCAGGGCACCACCTTCCCAGATGAGAGACCAAAGGAACAGGGTTTCCCTCAGTGAGCCCGAGAGTCTGAGATGTAGCAGGGACTTTCCGGGACAGAGAACCTGAAGGTAAAAGCTGAGCTCTGGGTCACAAAACTCTTAGACCATGACTGGACATTTCTAAATGGTGAGGGCTGCCCTGATCAAGAAGAGAGGGAGAAAGATTCCCCTTATATACTTCCTAACTTTTTAACTGTTAATTTTTAACAACTGAGCCAAGACAAGGAAGGAAGCACAGGGATATAGGAAATCTGGTTGACTTAGACACCTACTTGGTTTGATTTGGGCAGACTGTTTTAAAAGAAAGCAGTCTGTCTTCCTGGGGCTTTTCAGTACAGCCCTTGTGATTTTCTCCTTTTCTTACATACACTCAAGTGTTGAGTGTCTAAAACTGTACCAGACAGGGTTAAACAGTTGAGCAAGACTACTTGCAATATTGAACAGTAGACTCAACACTGAAACAAAAGAAAGCGGAATTTTTACATGCTGGAGTGAGCGAATTGCAAAACACTGGAGCGTGTTAGGGCTCAGGTAGGTCCTTGTGATGAAGTCATTTGTGTTTATAGATTATTGTTTATTGATATTAAACTCATCCCTTCTCACAGAGACTGGGAGTAAAGAGCTCCATCTCTTTAGATGTTTTAAAGGGATAGCTCTCAGGTCCTTGAAAAAGATATTATGTGGCTGTAAAACAAGCTAAAAGATTTATATTTCAGATGGGCACAGAAATAATTCACATTTACAAGTTTCCTAAAGCAAATGCTTTAAGAAAAGAGAAGTCTGAAGCCTAGTCAAGAAGAAGCTTCATTAGTTTTGTCAAGTTGAGGGGAACTTTAAGGCCATCTTGGTCTTGGGAGCTTAAATTTATTTGGATGTATTACTACCTTACCTGTGAGCAAGCAGATCCCTAAAGTAGGCCTTGTGGCTAAGAGGACTCCAGTCTGACTCTGTTACAGCTATACATATTCCAGGGGTGAGGTGTACCCCAAGATTTGCATTTCCACTTCTAATCTGTGTTATAGATACCTGCCTTGCTTCCTGATCAAGGCACTCAAGGTTTTGGTCTAAGGCGTTATATCCATCACACTACCAGAGATTGCATCATGTTACCTGAGTCTCAAACTTCAACTACATATAGAATAACTATTGCTGAAAATGATGTGAAGACCAGCAGAACATTTTTATACAGCGAAAAATATAAAGAAAAAGCCACACTGTGTTGGATTGGAGGGCCAGAAATAAGATCTAGTCAGGACCCACACACTAGAAGCTGCAACCCATAAGTGGTAGGGATCTCACAACCACAAAGGTTGCCCTTGAGGAATAAGGGGTCTCAGTCTTATACCCATCTCTGCAGCCCTGGAAACCAGCACTTGGAAGAGAAGCCCCTGTAGCATTTGGCTTAAAAAGAGATCAGTAGAACAGAATGGAGAGCCAAGAAATAAATCCATTCTATAGAAGTCAATTAATCTACAACAGAGGAGATAAGAATATACATGGGATTAAGATTCTTTTTCAATAAATAAACTAGCCTGCTTTGGGAGAGAAAGAGGAGAGAGAGAAAGAGAGAGGAAAAAAGAAACTGAACAAATTTATTACAGTATATGCCCAAAGAAACTCAAAAGCCATAAAAACTCACATGTAAAACCTGAAATCATAAAACTTCTAGAAGACAACATAGTAAACCCTTTGCAATCAGTCTTAACAATATTTTTGAATATGTTTCTTTGGGCATGGGTTACAAAAGCAACAATAAACAAACAGTACTATATCAAACTAAAAAACGTTTGTACAGGGAAGGAAACCATTGACAACAAAAATGGCAATCCAATGGATCAGAGAAGATATTTACAAAAGATATATCCAATAAGGGGTTAATATCCAAAACATATAAGGAACTTAACACCAAAAAAATCCAATTAAAAATCAATATAACATCTGAGTAGACATTTTTTTTCAAAGAAGACATATAGATGTCCAACAGACACATGGAAAAATGATAAACATCGCTAACAGTCTGGGATATGCAAATCAAAACAACAATGAGCTATCACCTCACACTTGTGAGAATGGCTATTATCAAAAAGACAACAAAAACAAGTATTGGAAAAGTTGTGGAGAGCAAGGCAACTCTCATGCACTGTTGGTGGGGTTATAAATTGGTACAGCCAATATGGAAAATAGTATGGAGGTTCTCAGCACATTAAAAATAGAACTATCATAAAACCCAATAATTCATCACTTCTGAGTATTTACCCAAAGATTACAAAAACACTGACTCAAAAACACATACACACCCCTATGTGAATTGCACATTATTTAAAATAGCAAAGATATGCAAACAATCTAAATGTCCATTTATTGATGAATGGATAAAGTATATCCAATGGAACATTACTATTGCCAGTGGAAATGAAATCCTTTCACAGGTGTGCAAGGAAAGTATTCCAGGGGCCTGCATAAGGGTGGACATGGTAAAATTTATTTGGGTGGAAAGCGAAGGCTGTCCCCAGGTTCCTGGTGTCTCATTTCACTTTTCCTGCTGTGAAAGAAATTCAGCCTTGCCTTCATCAAGCCCAGAAATAGATAGAGTGTCCAGATATTTTGCACCATTGGTTCAGTTCATGTCTCTGTCCTCATTCAGCTTACTTGGTTTGTGTTTCTGCCTGTGCTCAGGCTAGTATATACCCAGCTCCTTGCAGTCTGCCACAGGCTCCTGGGAGTTGCGAGGTCCATGAGGCTGCTAGGGCCACACAGCAGCTACAGAGAAAATCCATGAGCCAACAGGGCAGCCCATGCTACTTAGAAGGAAAGGTAGAGGTGAAGTAGAGGTAGGTGATCTTTGTTAAGATTCAGTTATCATATCTCAGGTTTAGGAAGGACTAGGAACTTTTTAAATCAAATTCCCAGTCTTCTGAAGGTTTGCATTGGGTCCTTTCCCCTAACCAGTCCATTTCCTAGATCTTACAGGGTTTTCTGTATCATATCTAATTCAATCCTTTTCCTAGGCTAGATTGACAGGGTTCTATGGTCTGTGATCTTGGTTCCTACTGCATGAGCCTCATAGTAGAAGCACCTCTCTGTGCTCCGTCTTGACTTTTACTGAGCATGCACCCAACAGATCAATTTGTTTTTCTTATTGTTTACCCCACCCCAATTGTCTGGACAAGTGGGAAGGTTATACTCTGGGAAGTTTGCAAAATGGTCCTTCCTTCCTACTCGGTGAGGACTGAGGGGTGTTAATCCCTTTTGGAGACTGTTGTGTGATCCCCTGGGGTGCTTATGAATGTTACAAATTTCTAGCAAAGTAGGCTTATGCTTTGTTATTAATTATGCTTGATAATATCTGACTCCCTGTGCTCCCTTCTTTTATTGATATCTTGTTACTTTAACTGACATTACCAGCTATAAAAAATGAATACTTGCCATTTGTGACAAAATGATTGGGTCTAGAGTAAATAATGCTATTTTGCTAATTACAGTATGTCAGAGAAAAACAAATGCCATATGATTTCACTCATATGTAGAGTCTCTAAAAACGAAACAAAAAGTTAAATGAAACAAAACAGAAACAGATTAATAGACACAGAGAACAAAGTGATAGTTACCAAAGGTAGGGAGGACGGAGAGAATAGGTGAAAAAAAGTGAAGGTGATGCAGGAGTACAAACTTCCCCTTATAAAATAAGTCATGGGAAAATAATGTACAGCATAGGAAATGTAGTCAATAATATTGTAATAACATGTATGGTGACAGATGATGTCTAGGCTTATTGTGGTAATCACTTCATAAAGTATTTAAATGTCAAATCACTATGTTGTGCACTTAAAACTAATATTCTATGCCAAATATACTTTAAAGAGTTGTCCCAGAATGAAAATAATAATTTACATTGACACCATCTAAATAATTTTTCTGTTAGCTTCTGTTGATGGCATCCATTCTAAGCAATTGTCACAGATAATTTATCACATGAGGCATAAAATAATTGAAAACTATAAAATTTCAGTATAGTATATTTTTAAAAATAGTTGGAAAATTGATCCATTCAATAACTAGAGATCTTGTCAACAATGCAGATCCTTTGAACTGAACTCAGAAATGTCATAAAAATGGTTCAGATAAGGCTTACAAATGGATCTATGATTACTAAGATTTGGGATCCATAAATCTTAGATGATGGGCTAGACATGCTCCAAGGTCTGATTCATGGGCACTAAGAATATGTCTTAGAAGACTGCAGCTTGTAAGTTAAGAAGTATTGGCTATTGTAAATATGCATCAAAAGGCAATGGTGAATGCTACCAAAATTTGAAACGATACACAAGAATTTCCTTCTACAACATGTTAGACAATAATATACAATTTTTAAAACACAAAATATATATTATACTTTGACCATTACTCTTAAGCAACTCAATTAAAGGCCACTCAGTTTCATTTTTATGACTGTATCAAAATTATTCTTCTTTATGTCAGAGGTAGCCTCATACACCACTGTCATTTAGGGCCCCCTTTCTGGCACCATGGCCACACTGCTCATTTGCCCATGGTGCTCATTTGAAGGTGGCTCATGGCAAAATGTCACTAATTTCAACTGAGCCATTTTGTCTACTATAGGGGTCAGAACACTATGGCCAAAACAAATATGAATATGTAATAGTGACCATACGTAGTCCTCAATGTCTGAGACACTTCTCTGGTTCATGACTGAAATTATTTACTGGCCCTTGTTATAATTGTTTTTGTCTAGTACTTTCTCAGCGGTAGCTATATTTTAGACATTGTGTGAGAGCAAAATTTTCACACATTTTGTTCACTCCTATATGATCACACTCATGATATACCCCAGAACATTTCCCCCCATGTCCTAGGATGTTTCCTTGCAGATCTGTGTCAGGCCATTTGCCACTGCCCAGGAATGTGTATTATTCTCACCTCTGACCACTTCTTCTACATAAAGTGATGACCAGGTGCACTGCTCTCAGCTCTGCCCATTGGAAACATTTTTTCTCTCCAGTGTTCTTCAGGGACATATCTGATTGTGGTTGTGAAGCAGCCATTGAATATTTTCACTGTTCACTCACATGAAGTCAACTCATTCATAGCCTAAGTAGGACATTTTTTCTTATTTAGCTGGTCAGAGGGAACACCACAAATGGCGACAGGTTCAAGCCTTGGGTGCAGTTGTCTGGAGGTCTTGACTACTCTCTAACATAGCTTACTCCTGACCCTCGGTCCTGTTCATGCTTGACCCCAGTTGTGCCAGTTCCAACTGCAGCTGGCTCATTAGATGTTATGACCTGGCAGGTCAGCAGTACTCACTGCGTAATGGGTAAATTTGATGCATTATCATTTGGTGACCTGTGGGTAAATGTTCTATTCATAAAGGTCATGTTTTGCAGTTATTTGTTAAGTCTCTTTAATTTCTTATAAACCATAATGATCCCTCAGAATTTCTCAAGGTTTTATTTTTTTTTGTGACCTTTACATTTCTGAAGAGCATAGGTCATTTATATTGTAAGACATCCCTAATTGGCATTTCCTCATGATTAGATTTAGGTCGTACAGTTTAGGCAGCGAAGTGTCCTTTCCAGTCTGTAATGTCAGAAGGCAAATGACACTGGTTTGTCCCAAAGTTGGTGATGTTAAATACAATCACTTGATTAGGATCTGTCACTACTCTTTAGCACAATGGGTATGGGTGGATTCTGTCTACACAGTAGGTTTAGTGTTACAACCAGGAAGTATGACCTACAGAAACCCCAATATTATAAAGGAGCTGCTAGAGAATCTGTCCATACTTTGATGTACAGTGTGACTTTACTAGCCCGATCGAGAAGCAAACCTTCCCTCTGCTTCATAGGGTGTCAGGGAAACAGCGTGTTCATCCTCCCACCAGACTGATTTTGCTATAAAAACATTCTTGGAAAGTTATCTGGAACAAATGTTTTCAATACTTGTTCTCAGAAGACAGGCAAAAACACAAGAGACCAATGGAGTATTGTCTCACACCTCGTACATGTGTAACAAATTTACGTGGACAACTCGAATGCTAACCCGTGGACTATGGTCTAGTCTCCTCTTTTGCCATATCCATAACTCTTTTCTGTCTCCTATTATTTTTCATGTATTTATATATTATCTAATGCCTTGAATTGATAGAAAATACTTTCAGATTTGCCAAAATGTACTATACAAAAATAAAATATGCAAAATAAAATTTCATATTTCATAGATTTTTTAAAAGAATGTTATACTTTTGATACATACTCCTGAAGTGTGTAATTTAATAAGTTTTGATGAGTAGATATACCTTTGCACCCCACACACTGTCACTATACAGAACATTACCATCACACCAGAAGTTCTCTTGTGCCAATTCTTAGTTACCCACCCCTACCCTTTTACTGTATATTTTACCACAGGTTATCTGTATCTGTTTTAGAATTTCACATCAAAGGAGACATATTGTATTTATATTTTTTTTTCACACAGTATAATGTCTGTGATATTTGTCTTAGTGTTTGTGTGAATTAGAAATCTATTCTTTTTCATGGTGAATGGTATTTAGTTCCATTGTATGGAAATAACACAATTTGATTGTCCATTTTTCTGTAGATGGGTATTTGGATTATTTCTATCTTTTGGGACACTATCACTGAATAAAACTTCTATAAGCATTCATGTATGAGCTTTTTTACAGACATAGATTTTAGTTCTCTGGGGCAAAATCCTAAGAGTGGAATTGCTCTTAACCAAAGATATTTAATTCCTTGATATTTCTAACTCATCTCAACTATGAGCTTTATCTTCTGCTATTTCTTCAAAATTTTGGTATACATAATTCAGAAGAATGACAAGGAAACAATCAAACATTAGCATAATAAAATTTGCTCATAGGGGAATATGCAAAGAGCTATAGAAGTAATAATTGTGTGCAAGAATCAGGAAAAACACTGGAGAATAGTTGGCAATAGAGGATATATCTTGAAGGTCAATCAATATTTTTACATGTGTGGGAAATGTACTTGAAAAGCCTTCCATGCTGCAATAACAGAATAAATACAAGCATGGTGCATATAAAACCATATTATACTATGTAGAAAGAATGCATAGCTTAGAAAAGGTATGTATACTGTAGAAAAATTACATTATAGATTAAAGTAAAAAGATATATGAGGACTAGATTTATAGATCTTTAAATATTTAAGCTTTAAATCCCTCTATTTATAAAAAAGATGGGATTTTTTGCCTTTTGGTTTTCTCTTTCTTTTTTTTTTTTGCCTTATATTGTACTTGAATTAATTCTCCAGAAAAATAATCAATGCCCTCACACAAAAAAATGAACTATTTACTAACCATGAAGTATCCTTTTCAATTATATTTGAATAATAATCTCATATCAATAAATAATACTAAATTAGTTTTTTATTCTTTATGTGTAGATTTCTACCTCTGTTAATTAAAATACCCACACATCAGTAACTCTGCTATATCTTATTTGCTTAAAATATATAAAACACGCTGTGTGTTTTAGGTTTTTTGAAGCATCACCTATTAAATCACACGAAAACCAATACCTATGGGCACATTGCAAAAGGTTTCTAATCCTTGTTAATAATGAAGTCTTACACTTTTAAAAACTTTATCTTGGAATGTTGAGAATATGTAATAGTAGAAATCTCTTATCATGTGATGCTTACACCTTGTATTCAGTGCTGCTAAGGAAAGTGCTTCTCTTCAAGGTTATCGTGGAAACATGTTCTTCTAGTACCAAAGATATAAGTGGATAACATAGCAGAAAGCCTCACACTGTTTATCTTCTCTCCTAAATCTTCTCAGTTTGAATTCTTTATAGCTGTTTACATTCCACGCTTCCCTTGTTTTGTTTTCTCAAACCGGGATCATTTTATGAACACTTTCAAAGTTTGTTCCAGGCTAATTATTTTAATGTCTCCCTGTAACACCTCATACACATCTCAGGACACACCTTAGTTCAAATTTCTTTTATATTCAACAAAAAAAAGTAAAAAACACACTCAGTTTTCCAAAATTTTTTTTTAGCTAGTGATCAATTTCTTAGATTTTCTTATCTTCATTTTTTAAAATAGCGTAATGTCATAAATTTCTGTAAAACTACTTAAGCAGCCATTGTTTTCTTCACTGAACACTTTTACTTGGTTTTGTCACGTCTCTGATCATGGCCTGCCTTCAGCTAATTATATCCCAGAAGAGGAAAGAAAAAGGTACTGGTCAAATTGGTTTATCTAACCTAAAATGTTTCATCTTTCACTGGATTAAAAAATTACTGTGTTAATAGATAAATGAGTAACCATTATTTTATAATTCAAAAATTTAGAATGTTTTATTTACACAGACTTATAACAATATTCTTGATAATCCTAACCACATTTTCATTATGAAGAGACATTATGAAAAATAGTGAAAATGCTAAGTGAAAGTAGGAAACTCTTCTTACTTTCTTACTTTCTTAACCACTTAAGTTATAACCACAATGCACTGCTAAAATTTAATTTTAAACAACAGTGAATCTGAAATTACTATTTTTATAGTAGTCTCCTTATAGATTTCCATTTCCAGTGACAGCTACCCCTCAGTGATCATGTAAGTGTTTGATACTGCCATAAAGCCTTCCCTTAACCATGCTCACATGCTGTTTCTCTTTTCTAGCACACCGTATCAGATATCATGTTTCTGTCCCATCATTTAAGATACTCTTTTTAAGGACCTTACGAGTTAGGAAGTAGTTCACAAAGGGTGAACCTGGACACAGATTTTTTTTTAATTAAAAAATAAAGCAGTTTTAAAGCCATTTCCAATATTATTATCTTTTAAAGTAAACTGACAATATTTCTATACTTTATAGCATAATTGAAGCAGCCCCTAAATGATTAAGTGATGATATCTGTAAAGCATTTACTGTTTATCTGCCATAGTTTAATAACTTTCTAAATAGCAACATGAAATGCTAACCTTCCTTTATTTGTGAATTCATTAATTGTTTGTGCAAAACTGAATGTTATATAATTAAAGTGCATGCATATACTTTAATTTTGGGAAAACTGACTCCAATAAAAAAAGTGAAATGAAATAATATTTATACAAATCAGTACATGGATCACCGTGATTTGAGAAACTGATGCACGAGTAAATATGGAGATATTTACAAATAAAATGGTTTACCGAGTGCACCTATGACAATCCAATGAGTATATAAGGTGTAATGCACAAGGTAGAGGAGTGAAAGAAAAATGCCAGGGAAATTAAGCAAACTCCAGGCCATCCTGGGAGCAAATTCTAGACAAAGTCATCTCTAAGGTTCCACAACTTTCACAATAAAAAGATACAAGGTCGCAAATTGCGCAGTGATTTTTGAGACTTTTTGAGTACCAATGTGCTGTGAAGAGGAGCAGATGGTGACTTGAAGATGAAGAAACCATTGCTTCACCCTTCACTTCCTATCATTTTCATTGTCTGGCAATTCCTCTAGTGAAAGGTGTTAATCAATACAAAATCTTTGACTAGCAATCCAAAATATAAATGCACATACCTTTCAAATTAGCAATTCCATCTTTTCTGTAATTGCACAAAAAAACCTGATGTTGGGAACCACCCTGCCTGGTATCAGAAGCTGTAACCCCTGCCAAGGCTAAGGCTGAGGGAACGATCTTGGAACCATAAGCCAGCAAGGAGACAAGCTTATCTCCCTGGCAGGAGCACCACTTCTGCTCCTTTCACTTCAACCTGCCTGGTCCCCAATGCTTGGTCGGTTAGCCAATGACCGGTAAGATTCCCCAACGGGGGAATGACCTAAGACAGGCACGATCACGTGGGAGGCCCCCAAGGAAGGACTTTGGGGGCTAAAGCTAAAAGGGGTGATGGACCCTCGCCCCTCGGCTTTGACCGAGTCCTCAGGGTCTGCAAGAAAATCTCCTAATCTCTTGGCTGCCTTACTTCCCTTGCTCCACCTAAGCCTGAAACAATGACAGGGTGGTGCAGCCCTGTGCTGGAAAGGGCGGGTTCCCAGGGTGATCAGGCCTAAGAAAGAATATGTAAAATTCTGTGAAACCTGCTTTGTTTAGAATGTTCTCAATTGAATGAGAAGGGTCCAAGGAGGAAGTAAGTTTCTTCCTTAAAGTCTTTTACAGCTCTTTGACCCTGACTCAAAATAGGCCGTCAGACTTCCTTGTTGTCTATTGTTTGATCCTTTCTTCCTGGCAATGAGTAATGAGCTTTACCTAAATTCTTATGCAAACGAACCCAATAAAAGCCCACTCTGGTCGGGGAATGCGGTGCTCTCCCCTAGGATGCTCTCCCCAAGGGAGGGTGGCCTGGTACTCCCCACTAGAGAGAGTATCTGTTCCATTCCTACTTCCCCACAGGACCTGGTTGTCTCTGTGTATGTTTTTCTCATGTATCTATGAGCCATCTACAGCGTTCCGTGGCCACTGCCGGTCAGTGGCTGTGACAGGCTAGATTAAAAAATCAGAGAATCTCTTCTTCTATTTCTTTTACATTTTTCATATGTGCATTTGTTAATTTTATAACAAATATTTTAATTAGAAAAATGTTCTTTTATAAGATTAAGTTTTATAATTTATTATAATCTGAAAACATTGAAATTTCTTTTGTTTTTGTTTTGTTCTTCATAGTAGCATACATGCTGGTCATGCTACTACTTGTATTTGAACTAATTCACTACGTGGTTATTTGCTCTGTGAGTTCAGTCCCATCAGGTTGAGCTTTACAGATAATCATCTCTTTTGATGCTTTTATTATGGGTCATTTTGAACCTCACTCTTGGTTTTGATGAATTCTGCCTAAGAGGCAAATAATTCTAACACTAAGTTTGATTTATGCAGCCCCACTCCCCACTCAATGGGGAAACACCAGAGGTTCTGACAAGAAGCAATTATAAGGAATATCAGTTGGCTTAATCATCATGACTGTTGTGTGCTGTGATGTAAATTAGAGATTTTAGCAACATTCTGAGTCTATTTTTAATGATTCTTTAACTCTTAAGATGAATCCAGACATCAAAATATCAATGGATCAATGGGAACATACTTTATCAGATGCATTTTATGTCTTTCTTAAAATCATTTATAAATTGGCAAAAATTCTAACAATAATCTTTGCTAGCTTCACTGTGGCCTTTCTAAAATTTAAGTTAAATAATTGCACAGCAATTAGCTTTCCTCCGAGTTAATGAGGAATCTGCTTGCTATTTTTAAATTTGTTTAATAAAAATAACGTATTTTTCGTTTTAATATTATTTCAACTTATAGAGAAGTTTCTGTCCATTTTCATACTGGCAAGACAGGGCAGCAACCCTCATTGAACACAGAAGTTGAGGGCAACATGGGAGTATGTAAAGTACATAAATCTCTCTCACAATCAGCATGCTGCTCTGTACAGGATAAATTTGGTGACTGTAACATTATTATACAATTGTATACAAATATGCAAATACAAATGTTAAGAATAATCAGAAATAATTTATGAATACAAAACAATAAGGGATAAATAACAAAGATACTGTGGGAAGTGGGGATGGCTGGGGTGGGGGGATATGGTGGAGGAAAGTGGAGACAACTGTGCTGAATAAATGAATGTGGAAACAATTTAAAAGAAGATGAAGCGCACTTACTGGTTTCAGCGAATATTAAAGATTACAGAGAACGGTATGTATTAATCAGGCTCCAATTAGGAGAATAAAATCACACAGTAGTTTCAATTTCAATGAGACTTAAATATTCATAACTTAATTATAATACACAATTAACTAAAATAAGATAATAAAAAAATCTAACAAATATTTTATGTCTGAGGGAAAACATTCAAGGAAAGAAAAAGTTGGCAAAGGGTCTCACCAAATGTTGGAAATAAGATCTGACAAGAGAAGGTATGGTTTAGCTCACAGAACTAAGGATAAATTGATTAGATATAGTCTACCAGCAGTATTCCACAATCAGCAGGCCAAGACTGGTGCTTAGGAAATGGCAGGCCAGGACTAACAAGCTCAAAACCTTTCATGGGGTAACTGTGTGTATAGGTTGGTGGGTAGAAAACCTAAGCTAGATCTGACAAGCTGAAAATACCCTGGTGAGATACCAAGGCCTGGCCAAGGCTGGCAAGCTGATCTTATGTAAAGCAAGTAAATCACAAACTATTAATGAAAAGATTGAAATAGTTGACTACATTGGATTGACTGTTTCCTTTCATCAAAAGATATAATTTAAAAAGTAAAAATATAAGCCACAACCGAGGTGAAAATATTTATCACAAAGATTTATACAAAGAGCTTATTATCTAGAACAGCAAGTTTCAATTGGTGTGCCCCAAGAAGTCTTAAAACATAGTCAGGGACACAGACCTCTTTTTCCCTTGATTGTCAAATTAAAAAAAAATGAAAACAGTCAACATAATAATAGCTGTCTGGTGTGAATGAATAAAAATTATACCTATTTTTTGTCAGGTTGACAAAAAATACAATATATATTTCGTTGTGCTCTAGAATTTTAATAATTAATTTGTGCATGTCATGAAATGAAAAGGGTTTGGAATTGCTGATCTAGAATATGTAAAAAAAATTATAGATCATAAGAAAAATATAAGCAACTCAAAAGAAATTTTGGCAAAGCTAAGAAAACAGTTTTATCTTACACTATACAGAAAAATTACTCAAAACTATTAAATACCTAAACATAAGATCTGAATTCATAAAACTCCTAAAATAAAACATAGGGGGAAAGTATCTTGACATTGACCTTGGCAATAAATTTATGAATAAGATACCCAAAGCAAAAGACAAGTAGGAAGATATCAAATTAAACAGAATCTACACAAGAAAGGAAACAATAAACAAAATAAAGTATACCTATGGAATGAAAGAAAATATGTTCAAATAATATATCCAATATGGGGCTAATATCCTAAACATATGGGGGACTTACACTCCAATAGCAAAAAGAAAAAAACAAACAAACAAACTAACATAATTTTAAAAAATTGGCAAAGATCTTAAATGGATATTTTCAAAAAAAGACATACAAATGACCAACAAATATATCAAAAGATGCTCAACATCACTAATCACTAGGTAAGTACACATTAAAACCACAATGAGATATCACCTTATAACTGTTAGTATGACTATTACAAAAAAATTAAGAAAAGACAAGTGTCAATGAGGATGAAGAGAAATGGCAAATCTTGTATACTGCTGATGAAAATGTAAATTTGCACAACCATTATGGAAAACTGTATGGAATTCCCTCAAAAATCAAGACAAAACAAAATGAAGCCACCATACAATCCAACAATCCCTCTTCTGGGTATGTAGCTAAAGAAAACGAAATCAGTAGCTCAAAGAGCTATCTGAACTCCCATGTTTACAATAGCTATGACATGGAAATAACATCATGTCTTTCTCTGAATGAATGGATAAAGACATTGTCATATATATAGAAAATATAAAATGATTCAGTTTTAAGAAAGAAAGAGTTCTTGTCATTTGCAACAACATGGATAAACCTGGGGCACACTACGCTCAGTGAAACAAGACAGACACAGGAAAAAAAAAAACACCATGATCTCACCAGGACACAGAATCTTAAAAAGTGAAATACATAGGAACAGAGAGTAGAATGCTGGCTACCAGGGGTCAAGGTAGTGGAGGAAATGGGGAAAAATTGGTCAAAGGTTGCAAAGTGGCCCCACCTCTTATCTGCAGTTTCACTTCCCAAAGTATCAGTTCCCCATGGTCCACTGGTCAACTGTTGCTCAGAAATATTTAAAATAAAATTCCAGAAATAAACAATTTTTGAGTTTTACATTGTGCACCATGCTGAGTAGCACAATGAAATCTTACCAAGTCCCATGTCATCCCACCAGGATGTGCGCAACATCCCTTTCTGAATGTTGTATGTGACACCCACCAGTATGAGTAGCTGTCTATGTTTTCGGATCAACTGCGGCAGCATCACAGGGCTTGTGCTCAAGCACCATTTAATTTGGATCCTCCAAAAACTGATATTAAGTCCAGATTGAACATGGAAGGATTTTATTAGGGCAAATGTTTATTTGAGAGAAAATAGGAAATTTTTGAGCCAGCTTGGACCACATGAGGAATCTTACCTCTCACAGTACTCCATCATTGCCTGGGAACATCTGTGGAAAATATGGACTTCAAAGAAACCTGGGGACAGGTTTTAGAGAATAACAGTTTGATCAGCTACATTCCCTGTAGTTGGAGTTATACGGGGTATTTTAATTACCACCAGAATCCACCGCTGTGTCTCACAAATCTCCATGTAGGTTCATGGCATAGTTCCTCAATTATTTCCATGTGTCGTTTTGCTCAAATGGGATAACTGAGCAAAAAAATGGCCCTATCATTCTAGACGATCCCTGCACTATCAATTAGTACTCATTGTTTCCCCAATGATGAACCAATAAAATTGCCTTTTACCCTAAAATATCTCTTTGTCAGGTCTACCTACCTGGTGCTATGCCCCAAACCTCCACCGACAAAATTTCAATATCTATAGCCTGTTCAGGGCAGACTGCTGTGTAAGTCATCCACAGTCAAAATAGGTCACAGGAGCATCCAGAGGCACCTAAGTGGATTAGCTGGGTTGAACACATATTCTTTTTTGTCCCTATTGTGTTAAAACAGCACTGTTTCCTCCTTGTGATCATATTCTTCCAGTGTGATGAATTTTCTTTTTACTTTCTGGTATTTGGACACACAGTTCAAAATGTCTTGACAACACCTGTAACAGGTTATACACAGACATCCTTTCATTCTTCCCTGGCAACAGTGCACTCTTCTTTGGGAACTAGGACTTCTAAATTTTCAGAGCCCAGATTTGTGGAAATGCAGAGCACAATTGCCCATCCAAGTCATCTCTAAGGGGAAAGAGGCATAAAAAACTTTCTTTAAGAACATAGTTTAATTTTGAGGTTTCTGGATGTGCAGTACATGATCTAACTAGTAGATCCCATGGCTCTGTTCCCATCTCTGCATGTGCTTCTTCATGATGTAGGATTTCGAGCTAGAGATTATGCTTTGTGGGATTTATTACTTATGTACCTGCATTACATAAACCCCAGAGAGTTGTACCTGAAATCTTATTATTCTACTTTAATACTGATAAAAATATCGTACACAGAGCTGCAATCAGTACTACTACATGATTAAGTCTGCACAGTCTATATACTTTTCCCCCATGATCCATCATCTGGTTTCTCTGAAAGGTAGACTGGCAAATTAAATGGAAATATGATAAAAAAAAAAAACCCTCCACTCCTAGTATTATTTTAGAATGGACCTCAATTTAAATTTGTTTAAGATATTTTCTCATCATTATTCCAGATTTAAGGATTTAAGGGAAGAACACTAAATAGGTGAGATGATCTCACAGTTTTAAATCAGGAAGATTGTGTTATCAGTATGACTTATGACTCATAATATTAATCTTAATTACTTAGTGTCTGCCACATTTCTCTATAGGAATATTATTATTTTTCTATGTCCTTCCTCTGTTGTAACTTAGTTGCTAAAACAAACCTACATTCAAAGGAAGTGAAATTATATTCCATTTTTTGGAGGAAAGAATATCAAAGAATTTGTGGGCATGTGCCACAGACATCTATCTAATTAATAAGTAATATAGAGAAGATAATGAAGCTATGCAAATAGTGTTTCTCCTTAAAGTTCAGCATGCTAATTTTATCAATCAACTGTGGATGCTGTATGCAGCAATTATTACTTTGGTATTAATGGTGACTTCCTCATCCTTTCTACATTTATTATTTAGAGTTCTGTTGGAATAATTTTCTTTTCTCCAGTTTAATTGTTTGTTTATTTAATCAGTTATTTTTATAGCACTGTAATTGTTTTATATTACTTTTAGCAAAAAATTATAAATTTAGCAGTTGAAAACAAGGCACATTTATCAGACCCCAGGTCTGTATGGCAGAAATTAAGTTGTGGCGTGGTTCGCCAGTCAGGGAATCACAACGGTGAAGTCGAAGTGTTAACCAGGCTAAAATATTTGGAAACTTGAAAAAAAAAAACACTTCAAAACTTATTTTCTTTGTTAACAGAATCCATTTCCTTGTGGTTGTAATATGGGGTCCCATTTCTTTCCTGGCTGTCATAGGGGACCATCTTCACTGGAGGACCACTCTCAGATCTTATTGTCATGTCCCCTGAGAGACAAATTACAACTTGGATGTCTGCTTTGTTCTGAGCCATTAGATAGAGAACATCTCCCAGACTTCCTCTTCAGGGAGGAGTGATTTTGAGCAAGGTGCTTTGAAAAGGATCCTCTGATTATTTCAAGCTTATTTAGATTATCTCCCTTTGTTAAGGCTAGTTACCGTATAGCATGACATAGTCACGAAGGGATATCTACTAGAGTTGCTGCCTTAGAAATTATAAAGGGTTTGTTTATATACAAAAGAGGTCTTAGAGATCATCTTAATTCTGCCCACAACAGAATGAATTCATGAATATTTATTTTATCCTTTAGGTTAAAATCCAATGTTATCCTCATTTATGATGTTGTTGTACTTGTGCCAAGTTTAGTCATCGAGAGCTCTTTTAGGTTGGGTGTTATATTCTTTTGACATATCTGCATCCAGTTTTTCTCAGTACTCCTTTCCTTTCCGGCATTGTAGGAGACTTGCCACTTCACCTTGTTTATTCCCTGACCAGCACTAGAGTATGTCATTTCACCAATGAGACCTGGTTCCTTTTGTTGAAAAATTGTACTTAGAAAACAATATCATGGTTATGGGTCCCTGTTGCTTCTGTGGTGTTCTTGCTTCTAAGACATCTCAGATGGCAGAGCAAAAATACTTTTATGCAGACTAACCTATGTCTATCATCATCTATCTATCTATCATCTATCTATCTATCTAATCTATCTGTCATCTGTCTATTCAATCAATCTATCTACCTGTTATTTGTCTATAAAGCATATCTCTATCTATCCATCCCTATCTGTATTAAACATGAGTCCACACTGATGTCTCCAAACCAGAGGGCTCTCGCCAGGAATCAAATCTGCCAGCACCTTGATATTTTACTTTCCTGCCTCCAGAACTTGAGAAATAAGTTTCTGTTGTTTAAACTGCCCATCCTATGACTTTTTGTTATAGAATCATGAGCTAAGGCGTATATGAACCTCTTCTTATATTCTTATTTTTTATCTGTGTATTTTCTTTGATGAGTTGTCTGTTTAGATTGCTCAGTTTTTAATTTGATTGTTTCTAACTTGTGAACTTTAAGAGTTTTTTTGGTATATTTTGGATTTGACTACTTAACAGATATTTGTTTCACAAATAACTTTTTTCTTTTCTTTATTTGCCTTTTTTATTTTATTTGCAACTTTTGCAAAGCAGAAGTTTTCAATTGTAATAAAATTTAACGTTAAAATTTTTATTGATTCAGGTTTTTGTGTTGAATATGAAAATTAATCTCCAAACTGAAGGTCATATAGATTTTCTCTGTTGTTTTCTTTTGATGAGCAATACTTTAATATTTTAGATGCAAATCTATGAAAATATTGGCTTAAATTTTGTAAAAAAATGTGAGCTTCCACAGAACTTCATGGACTCGTTTTTTGGTGGTGGTGTTTTTCAATGTACAAACTGCCAACCATTCCAGGATAATTTGTTAAGAAGAATATTTTTTTTCATTAAATTACCATCTCACTTTCATCTGACATCAGTTGACTGTTTTTGTGCATGTCTATTTTTGCAGTCTACGTTTTGTTCTGTTCACCTATGGTTTTATTCTTTGCCAATGCATTGCCTCAATTACTGTATATTTATAGTTATTATATTATACAGACAGTGTAACTCCTCCAACTTTTTTTTCTTATTAAACAATTATTCTGGTTACTCTGTATCTTTTGCCTTTTCATGTTAATATTGTTAGATCATTTCATCAATATCTATAACCAACTGGCTGGGGTTTTGGTTAGTACTTCAGTTAATGAACTGGATCTTCCAATCCATAAAAATGAATATCTCTTCACTCATTTAGATAATTTACTTTATCAGTATATTGTAGTTTTCCATATACAGAGCTCATATACAATTTTTATGTTAAAACTACTTCAATTTAATTTGTAAATGACATTGCTTTTTTAAATCATATATTGATTTTAAATTAAAAATTCCATTTTTCATGCTTGTATGCAAAGAAGCAATTGACTCTTGTATAGCTTTGTTCTCTTCCTCCTTGTGATACTATTAATTACAGGAGATTCTTGGAGATTCTTTGAGGTTTTCTACATAGATTGTCGAGTCATCTGGAAATAAAGTGAGTTTTGTTTTATTCTTTTCAATATATACTTTTTAAATTCTTTTATTTTGTCTTTAGTCACTCATTATTAACTTCAGGTAGAATGTTGAATAGTTGTGGTAAGATAAGACATCCTAGCCTTTTTCTTGATCTTAAAAGAAAAATGTCTTTTTTTTCACCACTAAGTGTGAGGTTAGCTGTAGTTTTTTTTTAAATGTTCAATATCAAGTTGAGAACATTTTGTATTATAGTTTTTTGAGACTTTATATCATGTGTAAGTATATGATTTTGGCAATTTTTTCATTATTGGATATTATAATATAATTTATCTTGTGTAATCAGCTTATAGAAGAATAGTTTATACTGATTGATTTTTAAATACTAAACCAGCATTGCCTAGCTATAATAAATATTGTTTTGCTGTGGTGTATAATTCAATTTAAATATTGGTAGGTTTTGTTTGTGTCTATCTTCCTGAGTGATCTAGATCTATAGTTTTCTTGAAATTATTCACTTAGTTTTTTGTAATAGGGTAATGTTGATCTCAAAGAATAAGTTAGGAAAATGTTCTTCTGCTTCTATTTTTTAGAAGAGATTCTTGCATAATTGGTATTGCTTCTACTCTAAATGTTCAGTAGTGGTCACCAGTAAAACCATCTTAACCTGGTACTTTGTGTTTTGAAAGTTCTTAGTTATTGACTTAATTCCTTTAGTAAATAAAGGGCTGTATGGTATTTTTCTCCATCATTTTAGTTTTATATGTATTTATATTTTAAATAGGCTTCTTGTTTAAAGGATAGATGAGGTCTGTTGGGGAAAAGGCCAGCCTTGTTAATATAATGAGAGTGGTTGGTGTGACATCAACATAACCTGTCAGCAAAGGAGAGTGGACTGGAATGTGCATGTGTGAATAATGACGATTTCACTGGACTAGTCAGTGGGGGTGGTAAATGCCATTGAGGGCGCCTATGTACTGTGTGGCTGTCATATTCAAAATGACTGAGCAAGTAAAATAGTGAATCTGCATCAAATTTTCTGTTAAGCTTACACATTATTCCCAGAAAACTGTTCAGATGATTCTGAAGGTTTTCAGGTGTGATGCAACGAGTGCAGTGCAAATAAAAGTGTGGCACAAACACCTCAAAGATGGTTGGGGATGTGTTGAGAGTGACTCACCTTCTGGAAGGTCTGCAACAAGCAGAACACCTGAGAATGTTGAACGTGTGTGGGATGCAATCAATAAAAATTGGCAACTGATAGTGCAAGAACTAGAAGCTGGAGATTCTAAAAATATACTGTGTACAAGATTTTGATGCAGGGTCTTGGCAAAAAACATGTCCTGGCAAGATTCATTCCATGCCTTCTGCTACCAGAGCAGAAGGAACATTGTGCTGCAATTGCTAATGACATGAGTCAAACCACTACCAATGAACCAGATTTTCTCAAGAAGATCATAACTTTGAAGGGGACTCGGGCATCATTTTTCTATGTATAATGTTTCTTGTATCTTGCATCTTTTTCAATGAATTTCTCTATTTTATCATATTGCATGGGTAGATACTCTCTGGACAGACCTCCCTCATTGTTTGGGTATTGCTTCTGATAACTTCTTTATTGACGCAATCACCTATTTACTCATTTTCAGTATCATACCATTTGGCTATTTTCTATTTGTTCTATTTTTTGTTTACTTCTCCTATTTTTCCACCTTTTATGGGTTGATTGATTAATTCTTATTATTCTATTTTGTCTCCTTTATTGATTTATTCTTTATACCTATGTATACAATCTTTTTGTGGTAGTTTTAGGATTTATAATACATATTTTAAATTGTTCTGAGATGAGCTTCACATGACATTAAACTACTTCACATGTAGTATAAGACCTTTTATTCCCAAATCCTACTTTCTAAACTTTGTTGTTTTCAATCCCCTATATATTGCTATAAAATACACTACTCTGTTATTTCAGATATCTCTAGTAATACTTGTTTTTCTCTCCCCATTTAGGTGGGGTATTTATACTTTTGTCATTCCCCAGAGATAATGGTCTCTTATAGCCTTACAAGCTATATTTCACTGTTATTTTTATTAAAAGCATTTAATTTTGTATATAAGAAGGTCATGGAATAGGGCTGTCTTTGGTGGTCCAATTGGGCTTTGGTCTTTCTAGGGACTGTAAACCCAGTTTTCAAGTGTGTGACTTTCACAAATATTCCTGACCATCCTCCACATGTAAGGCTTGGTCTAGCATATATTCCTCCCCCATTCTCAGCTGTCATGGGTTTCTGTTCTGTATCAAATTTATCATTCTGTTTGTGTCTTTTCCTCTGTAGATTGAGGCTTTCCTCAATAAAACAAATTGGGAAATGGGTTAGGGAAGAGTTTCATTTTTTCTCTTTTTTTAAAACTATGCTATTACTATGCTGTAATTACTATGTAATTACTATGCTGTAATTATGCTATTACAGTTGTCCCAATATTTTCCCCTTTGTGCCCCTCCACTCAGCATTCCCTACTCCTTCAGGAAATCCCCACACCTTGTTTATGTCCATGGGTCATGTGTTTAAGTTCTTTGGCTACTCCCTTTCCTATACTGTACTTTACACCCCCATGACTATTCTGTAACAATCAACTTGTACTTCTTAATCCATTCATCTTATCACCCATTCCCCCAGACCCCCTCCCCTCTAGCAACATCAAAACATTCTCTGGCTCTATTCCTCTGTTTCTGAATTTCTTGTTTGATTAGTTTGTTTTTTAGATTCAATTTTTGATACATATGTACATATTACCATTTTATTGTTTATAGTTTTTAATCTTCTTTTTCTAAATAAGTCCTTTTAACATTCCATATAATAATGGTTTGGTGGACTCCTTTAGTTTTTGTCTTATCCATGAAGCACTTTATCTACTATTCATTTCTAAGAGATAACCTTGCTTGGTAGACTAATCTTGGCTGTAGGTCCTTGCTTTTCAACACTTTGACTATATTTCTCGCCAATCCCATCTAGTCTGCAAAGTCTCTTTGAAAAATAAGCTGACCACCTTATGGGAAAACCCTTTTAGGTAACTAATGACTTTTTTCTTTCTGCTTTTAAGATTCTATCTTTAAACTTTGCTATTTCAATTATAGTGTGTCTTGGCATGCACCTCTTTGCATCCATCTTGTTCGGGACTCTGTGCTTCCTGGACTTGTACGCTTATTTCCTTCACTAAATTAGGGAAGATTCTTTCATTATTTTTCTTTCAAATAGGTTTCCAGTTTCTTGATCTTACTCTTCTTCTTCCACAATCCATATGAAGTGAATGTTAGTAGGTTGAAGTTGCCCCAGAGGTGATTCCTTACACTATCATTTTTTCTTTTTTCTTTTTGCTATTCTGATTCATTGTTTTTTGCTTCCTTGCATTTCAAATGATCGATTTCATTCTTGGCTTCATCCATCCAACTGTTGATTCTCTGTAAATTGTTCTTTATTTCACTTATTGTATTCTTATTTCTGACTGAATCTTTCGAATGCTGTTGAAATCCTCACTAAGTTCCTTCACCACCATTACAGGCAGTGTTTTGAACTCTGCTTCTGAAAGATTGCTTACCTACATTTTGTTTATTTATTTTTCTGGAGTTTTCTTCTTTTCTTTCATTTGGGCTATGTTTCTTTGTCTCCTTATTTTAGCACACTTCCTGTGTTTGTTTTTATGTATTAGGTAGAGCTGGCATGACTCCCTGTCCTGTTAGTGTGGCCTAATGTAGTAGTGTCAAGTAGGTTCCAGTGACACAGCCTCCCCTATCACCCAAGCTGAGTACTTGAGGTGTGCCCTTAGTGTGGGCTGAGTATATCATCTTCTTGTAGTTGAGTTTTGATTGCTGTTGGCAGGTCAATGGGTCAGTTATACCCAAGCCAGTCAAGTGCAAGGGGTAGCTATAATCACTAATCTCCAACCTGTGTCCTCTGTGGAGGATCAGCTGTGCTGTGGCCTACTCCACAGAACAGGACTAACTTCAGCAGGACTCAGTGCCTCCTGAGTTCACCTCTTAAGCATGACACTTGTGGAGGTGGTTGGGTAGTGGTGCTTCGAAGTGATCTGTAGCTGTCTGATGGATGCACAGACCCTGGGGTTTCACTGGAAGTGCAAGCCAAGTTCAACTACTGACTGTGTTCTACCTGGGGCCACATGGTATAAGTTATAAAGTAATTTGCAGTTGGCTATTACTTGTGCTGGACTTGAAGGTGCCCAAGCATGGCCAGACTCTGAACCAAGGCCAGCTATGCTACTGTCATGTGTATGGTCATTTAGCAAGAAGTTCAGGAACTCACTGAGACCAGCTGTTGCTTTTCTGAGATGATATAGGAAGATCTAAAGCATGAGCCAACACAAGCCATTCATATGGAAAAGCACTGTTAACAGCCTGGGTGGGTCACAAATTATCACCAAGAAGGGTCAAACAGTGTGAGCCAGGTTGATGGATTCTCAGATATGGTGCCCGCTGCTTTGTGGCTGTGTGACTGTGTAGGGAAAAGACTCAGAAAAGGAACAATGGGCTCTGCCAGCAGTTCTTTCTGGAAGAAAGCAGTCTCCCATCTCTCACCCTGATGCCAGACACTAGTTCCTTCCCATAAGCATCAGGTGCCTTTCAAGCTGCTGCCTTGGTGCTGGTGCTCAAAGAGAGTGAGTCTGGGTAAGTCTGTGCCCTTTAAGAGGAACTGCATGAGAATCCAGCAGTTTCTTACAACAACTCAACCCCCACTGGTTTTTACAGCCAGAGATATGGGGACTTGTCTTCCTGGAACTGAAACCCTGGGATGGGGGGTCTGGTGTGGGACTGGGACCCCTCACTCCCAAGGTATCCTTCCAGTTTTTTTCTAGCATTTATGGGTGTAGGACCAGCTCATTGTGCATCTCCATGTCTCTGTCCCTCCTACTAGTCTGTATAGATGAGGTTTCTTCTTTAATTCTTTAGTTTTAAGACTTCCATTCAACTCAATTTTTTACTGTTCTGTGTAATGTTTTTTCTATAGTTTAGTTGTAATTTTGATGTCATTGTGCTAGGAGACAAGGTGTGTTTACCTAGCCCACCATTTTTGAGATTCTCCAAACAGAGTTTCTTGTAGCATATTATTTTGGGATATTTATAATAGAAAGATTTTTAATTTGTAGCATATAAATGCTTCTTAGGCATTATATTAAAAGTTTATGTTGCAATAAAAAATAGAAAGGCTCTTTTATGAAGCTATAAATTTAGGAACTAATAAACAAGAAAATGTTTATTGTTAATGGTCAATCAGCATATTATTTTCCCCAGCCAGTTAAATGGCTCAACACATGCAGTTTAGCTTGTTTCTCTCTGTACTTATAAAACAATAATAATCTCTAAAGATAAAAAGGTGAAAGCACTAATAAATCCTTAATATGTATAAATTGTCAGTATTCATAGCATTTCAGTTAAGAATTTACAAGTAATATGGACCATCTTTTAAAAATATCCTTTCATGTAATAGCTGAAGTCAAGGAATGACTTGATAGAGATTAATACATTTATAGTGCTAATCTTGAAGTGACAGTTTTCCATTATTTCAAATAATTTACACTTACAATTCTAATTTTACAAAGATTAAAAAATTAAAGGACTCCTAAATGTATATGCAATTAGAATAGGTATATTATATATTGTAAAAGTGGACTCCCATTTTAAGTGATAGACTACTTAGGATACATTGAAAGACAGATAAAGTAGCAGCAAAATGATAAGATATGTCAACAGATGACACATTTGCCAGACAGAGTTGAAGTAATTAGGTAAAATATTTGACAGCCTAAGGAACAATTATAGAAAGAACTTTGGAGAAA